>OX123193.2:75821381-76038060 GCA_944739405.2 Euclidia mi | reverse complement strand
AATTTTACACCATAACAAAATGTCAAATGCGTCTAATTACAAAAAAACAACCTAAATGTTATTTTTCAATCGGCGCAGTGATTTAATTTGTGTTAGATTTTATTTTTTGTTTATTGTTTAGCAGGGTATTTATACAAATCACTTGTGCGAATCACAGTTATTTAGACATATATGTACTAATACGGACGTTATAATGTCGTAAAAGTTTCACAATATCTGTCATTTGACGTCCAAGACGTCAAAAGATTAATAGTTTAAAACTTTTACAATATTGCCACGTCCGTATACCCGTATTTATCTAAATACCTGTAAAACTTGCAAATGATTACATATATGGACGTTTGAGGCTAAGCGTATGCTTTTACGTAGATATGCGTATGACTTTGTAACTCAGTGCAGTTGATGCAGACACAGGTAGTCAGCTTCTGCCAGAGCAGAACCTGAGCCGCAGCATATGCAGCTGTCAGTATGTTCCGGTATTAAATAATCGTTGCGTCACCCAAATCTCAGCATACGCTTAGCCACAATTTCGTTACAAGTTTGATACTATCTATCATTTGACGTCCAGGATGTTAAATGACAAATAGTTTGAAAATTTACGATATTGTAACGTCCGTATACTACGAGTATACGGACGTTACAATATCGTAAATTTTCACGATTTTAATTTCGTATATCTAAATAGGTATATAAAAATATTGTGAGTGTAAGATGCTTATTTAGGGTTCTGCTAACCTAAAAAGAGCCACCATTTTTATGCTCACCACGTAAAATCGTGTAAAATCTTATCTTGGTATATTTCATTGTGTTAGTTAATATTGCGAACTTTAATATTATACGGATGTCAGATAATGGAAATATAATTTAATCGTGGGATATTCGGCGTCCGTTTATAATTTGAATCAAATTCGATTACTGACGTCTGTATATCCGTTTTATAAACGTAGGTTGGTAAAGCTCACTGTGTTCGACTTGAGTTTATTTGAGATAATTTACTTATCAGCACTTAACTATCATACCTACCTTATTAAAATTATTCCTAAATAATAATAATTTGAAATTAGAAGTAAGTAGATACCTTCAATTTAAGCGACTGTTACTTGTGACTGTGATTTATATCCCTAATTTTACACCAAAACGAAATGTCAAATGCGCCTTATTACCAAAAAAATCTAAATGTTATTTTTCAATCGGCGCTGCGATTTAATTTGTGTTATATTTTATTTTTCGTTAATTGTTTAAGAGGGTTTAAACTAAGCACTTGTGCGATTCACAGTTATTTAGACACATATTTACTTATACGTACGTTATAATGTCGTAAAAGTTTCACATAATCTGTCATTTGACGTCCAAGATGTCAAATGATTAATAGTTTGAAACTTTTACGATATTGCCACGTCCGTAAACTCGTATTTATCTTAATACCTGTAAAACTTGCAAATGTTTACATATATGAACGTTTGAGGCTAAGCGTATGCTTTTGCGTAGATATACTACGAGTATACGGATGTTACAATATCGTGAATTTTCATGATTTTAATTTCGTATATCTATATACGTATATAAAAAATGTTGTAAGTTTATGATGCTTAATTAGGGTACTGCTAACTTAATGAGAGCCACCGTTTTCATGTTCACCACGTAAAATCGTGTAAATCTTATCTTGGTATATTTCATTGTGTTAGTTAATATTGTAAACTTTAATATTATACGGATGTCAGGTAATTGAAATATATTTAAATCATGGGATTTTCAACGTCCGTTTATATCAAATTGGATTACTGACGTCCGTATATCCGTTTTATAAACGTAGGTTGGTATAGCCCACTGTGTTCGACTTGAGTTTATTTAAGATAATTTTGTATTTTAAGTGACCTGATTATTACTTATCAGTAAATATCATATCTACCTCATTAAAAGTGTTCCTAAATAATAATGATTTTAAATCAGAAATAAGTAGACAGGTACCTTTAATTTAAGTTACTATTTCTTGTGACTGTGATTTAAATCTAAATGTTATTTTTCAATCGGCGCGGCGATTTAATTTGGGTTAGATTTTATTTTTTGTTTATTGTTTAGCAGGGTTTAAACAAATCACTTGTGCGATTCACAGTTATTTACACATATATGTACTTATACGGACGTTATAATGTCGTAAAAGTTTCACAATATCTGTCATTTGACGTCCAAGATGTCAAATGATTAATAGTTTGAAACTTTTATGATATTGCCACGTCCGTATACTCATATTTATCTTAATACCTGTAAAACTTTCAAATGTTTACATATATGAACGTTTGAGGCTAAGCGTATGCTTTTGCGTAGATATGCGTATACTACGAGTATATGGATATTACAATATCGTGAATTTTCATGATTTTAATTTCGTATATCTATTTACATAAATAAAAAATGTTGTAAGTTTATGATGCTTAATTAGGGTACTGCTAACTTAATGAGAGCCACCGTTTTTATGTTCACCACGTAAAATCGTGTAAATCTTATCTTGGTATATTTCATTGTGTAAGTTAATATTGTAAACTTTAATATTATACGGATGTCAGGTAATTGAAATATATTTAAATCGTGGGATTTTCAACGTCCGTTTATATCAAATTGGATTACTGACGTCCGTATATCCGTTTTATAAACGTAGGTTGGTATAGCCTACTGTGTTCGACTTGAGTTTATTTAAGATAATTTTGTATTTTAAGTGACCTGATTATTACTTATCAGTATATATCATATCTACCTCATTAAAAGTGTTCCTAAATAATAACGATTTTAAATCAGATGTAAGTAGACAGGTACCTTTAATTTAAGTTACTATTTCTTGGGACTGTGATTTAAATCTAAATGTTATTTTTCAATCGGCGCGGCGATTTAATTTGTGTTAGATTTTTTTTTTTTTTATTGTTTAGCAGGGTTTAAACAAATCACTTGTGCGATTCACAGCTATTTACACATATATGTACTTATACGGACGTTATAATATCGTAAAAGTTTCACAATATCTGTCATTTGACGTCCAAGATGTCAAATGATTAATAGTTTGAAACTTTTATGATATTGCCACGTCCGTATACTCATATTTATCTTAATACCTGTAAAACTTTCAAATGTTTACATATATGAACGTTTGAGGCTAAGCGTATGCTTTTGCGTAGATATGCGTATACTACGAGTATATGGATGTTACAATATCGTGAATTTTCATGATTTTAATTTCGTATATCTATATACATATATAAAAAATGTTGTAAGTTTATGATGCTTAATTAGGGTACTGCTAACTTAATGAGAGCCACCGTTTTTATGTTCACCACGTAAAATCGTGTAAATCTTATCTTGGTATATTTCATTGTGTAAGTTAATATTGTAAACTTTAATATTATACGGATGTCAGGTAATTGAAATATATTTAAATCGTGGGATTTTCAACGTCCGTTTATATCAAATTGGATTACTGACGTCCGTATATCCGTTTTATAAACGTAGGTTGGTATAGCCTACTGTGTTCGACTTGAGTTTATTTAAGATAATTTTGTATTTTAAGTGACCTGATTATTACTTATCAGTATATATCATATCTACCTCATTAAAAGTGTTCCTAAATAATAACGATTTTAAATCAGATGTAAGTAGACAGGTACCTTTAATTTAAGTTACTATTTCTTGGGACTGTGATTTAAATCTAAATGTTATTTTTCAATCGGCGCGGCGATTTAATTTGTGTTAGATTTTATTTTTTGTTTATTGTTTAGCAGGGTTTAAACAAATCACTTGTGCGATTCACAGTTATTTACACATATATGTACTTATACGGACGTTATAATGTCGTAAAAGTTTCACAATATCTGTCATTTGACGTCCAAGATGTCAAATGATTAATAGTTTGAAACTTTTATGATATTGCCACGTCCGTATACTCATATTTATCTTAATACCTGTAAAACTTTCAAATGTTTACATATATGAACGTTTGAGGCTAAGCGTATGCTTTTGCGTAGATATGCGTATACTACGAGTATATGGATGTTACAATATCGTGAATTTTCATGATTTTAATTTCGTATATCTATATACATATATAAAAAATGTTGTAAGTTTATGATGCTTAATTAGGGTACTGCTAACTTAATGAGAGCCACCGTTTTTATGTTCACCACGTAAAATCGTGTAAATCTTATCTTGGTATATTTCATTGTGTAAGTTAATATTGTAAACTTTAATATTATACGGATGTCAGGTAATTGAAATATATTTAAATCGTGGGATTTTCAACGTCCGTTTATATCAAATTGGATTACTGACGTCCGTATATCCGTTTTATAAACGTAGGTTGGTATAGCCTACTGTGTTCGACTTGAGTTTATTTAAGATAATTTTGTATTTTAAGTGACCTGATTATTACTTATCAGTATATATCATATCTACCTCATTAAAAGTGTTCCTAAATAATAACGATTTTAAATCAGATGTAAGTAGACAGGTACCTTTAATTTAAGTTACTATTTCTTGGGACTGTGATTTAAATCTAAATGTTATTTTTCAATCGGCGCGGCGATTTAATTTGTGTTAGATTTTATTTTTTGTTTATTGTTTAGCAGGGTTTAAACAAATCACTTGTGCGATTCACAGCTATTTACACATATATGTACTTATACGGACGTTATAATATCGTAAAAGTTTCACAATATCTGTCATTTGACGTCCAAGATGTCAAATGATTAATAGTCTGAAACTTTTACGATATTGCCACGTCCGTATACTCGTATGTTTCTAAATACCTGTAAAACTTGCAAATGATTACATATATGGACGTTTGAGGCTAAGCGTATGCTTAGATATACGTATGATTCTCTCCAATACTACGTTAGTTCTTTTTTTTATATGTGCCAATACTTCTCATAATTTAGAAATAAGTAAATAGGTACTTTACATTTAAGTAAGTATTTCTTGTGATATTATCGTAATAAATTGCATTGATCTCAATATTTGTTTTATTTTCATAACTTTAAACTTCACGCTTACGCTAACATACCTGCACTATAACATAGAAATAATATTTATCCACCTACTTATTAAATTTTAAGGAAAGAAGAGCGGCAACGTTGCACTGTTCATAGGAGTTGCGATAGATAGGAAAACGTAAATTAAATTATGTATATCACGGGAAGCCAGATAATTGATAGTGTTGGCTGGAGTCCTAATTGATTTCACTATGGTTGTTAATATACGTATATTTGTATATCAATATGTGTCAAAATTTCAGAAAATTAATATGCACACAGTATTTGACATTGCCTTAGCGACTAATATTCGCTGTAATAGTTCATATTTTTTAAGTGGAACTGGTGGACGTCATAATAATGCGATGTAAAAGGGCGGCAAATAGATAGCGTGATGTAAATATATATATATATATATATATATATATATATATATATATATATATATATATATATATATATATATATATATATATATATATATATATATATATATATATTATATAACGCAATAAATATCATTAAGATGACTAAATAAGCACCATAATTATTATAGTAGATGTTAAACGGCGCGTATAAGCTAAAAATTATTATCTTGACAGCAAAACTGCAAATACAGAAAGCTTTTATTGAGCTAATATCTACACATAGGTGAATACAATTCAGTACCTAGGTTTTAATGTTCGTCGCTAATGCATTTGGAACCATAATGTCTCCCTAGAAAGAAACCTAGTGGTGCTAACCTTTTACGACATAGCAGTATTATTGTTTAATTTCTTTGTGCCAAACTAGGTCAAGCTGTCTTCAACATCTAGAACAAAAAAGACTTCAACACTAGCAAAAATTCTGCTTGCACTACAAATAGCTCATAATAATAACAAACAATTTTAGGAATGCTGTAAATGATTTACATCCTTGTACCCAACAGTATGATACAAGTTAAGTGGCCATTTTCTAGGTTCTATTATAAGCAAACACTCAATTGAAATTTCCGACTGGACAAATGGATTCAATTACTTGATTCGACTGTAGATATTAATAAGTATAGCAATCTAGTCTACATAATACTCGAAGTAAAACAGACCCGAAATCCGTTTGGAGTTAACTGAGCTCATATATTTTTCTTTTACTTTTTTTACTTACTGCTGCCCTATTTGGAACTGTTTTCAAACTTCACGTTTTCAATTTAGAATAAGTTTTCTCGTACCCTGTTCATCATTTTTGATTTGTTAGTTTACGAACAAGTTTCAAAATACTATGCCATGAAATTAATTTAATGTTCAGAGTTTGCCTAGACAGTGGGAATAGTTTGCAGATGGCAGTGGAAGCTAAATTGCATTCATACAGCTGTTCAATAGCAAGGCAAAGATGTCAAGCTAGATAAAAATACACTAAATTGGCCAATATAGTAGTGAAATATCGTTACTTTACCAGACTCCAACGCGTCTTCTTCAAGGCACGCCGCACGAGGGGTCACTAATTTTACTTTTACAAATGTCAATGATCAACACAACATCACAAATTCATGAACAGCTCACAGAGATCTAGACTAGCAAATTCACTAGCGGCAATTACAAATTTTTACACAATTTATTTCAATTATACAAATCCACACAAATTGCAAAAGGTGTGTTCTCGATCAAGACTTTTGCCGGAAGGGGATGAGAATGAATTGTCAGTTCATAATGTGACCAGAGTAAAAAAATAACAATAGACAACAAATTATACCCAACTAATATTCTCAATTTATACTAATTATTATAGGCAATATATCTATTTCAAACAGGGAGGTTTCTGAATAGCAATTGGATTAAATTTAAGTTCGTGTAAGATGTCTACATGCATTTTGGTTTACGTAATGAACAAAACAAATCTTTTAAAATTCAATATCTGTATATAGCATGATACATTTATTTTAGAAATGTTACATTTTAAATGATTAAACTCCCATTACGTTGTTCCAACGTGGTTTGGAGAGACGTGCTCAATAAATACTAAAAGTTCGGACTTCGTCGCGCCAGGACGCCTTGCTCATGATTACGTTCACAATCTTTCCATTAAAAGCATGGATCAGTAAAGGATCGAAAATCCATACTCAACCGAGCAATGTTATGTGGTTAAATATTTTTTATTTAAAACTTTTGCATTACGTTTGCCCATCACAAAAGTTTTAATTATAAAATCTATACTATTCTAAACTGAAATAAGTTCCATTCATATGAACATATCAAAATCATCATAATAAGTCCAGCTATTTACGACGAGTTCAGAGACATTCATATATAAATACGAATTAGATATAAAGGAACCCTGTGCTACAAGGCGAGGGTTCTTAATCACCAACCAGGACTATTTTCTTTGAATAATAAAACACAAAGGTCGTATATTATGAATAGTTTGCCGATGAATCCAATTTGTTTCAGTGAGGCCCTTGAGCGTCCAGATTTTGAACAAGCGTCAGGCGCTGTCAGCTGACAGGAACTACGATGTGAATTGCAGGGCAGTGGGTTCGAGACCCGAGGCCCAAGTCACCTGGTGGAAAGCTGGGAGGCAGCTGAAGAGAGGTGTTAAGAACGTAAGTACATAATTTAAAGAAAACATTTTACTGATCATAAACGAATGATATTATTTTTGAAAGTTAAAAATATTTGATAATCGCCGAGTATTTGTATCTGGCGTCGGTTGCGTTGAACACGAAATAGTACAATATCTAAGTGGTCTACTGCACATTTAAAAATGATTGATTTTGTGTCTTATCAGTTTTCATAATTATTTTTAGTGTATTGTATTTTAAGCTGTAGCTTTTTACTAAATAATAAACTATAATTGAATTGTACCATACTCGCTTTTCGCCTGTATCAAAGTATCACGTAGCAAAATATTAATTTTAAGAAAAAGATAAAATTAGTCCCACAATGAGACTGTAAACAAATTTATCTGTAATTTGTAGCACAGTTGTATAAGTTCGACAAAACGCGTGTTACACAAAATAACATCTTGACAACTTAAGTTTTAAGTAAACGATAACGAACTTGGAGAAGACGATACTACACAAAGTGCTTTAGATTCATCTGAGGATCTGATTACATTCAACTTGTGGCAAAAGGGAAAAGTTCTACAGTTGGTCACCGTTTGAAGGCAAAAATACGGTAATTAAAAACGAAATTGTCTCGAGCTAGTTGCGAACTTCACAACCTCAACAACATACAGAATTCTTGCTTGGTAAATAGTTAGGTCGTATTTTGAAATATTTTCTCATTAAAAAGCCTGACATTTTGCTCCAACTGAAACATTGGTTTCGGTAAAAGTAGGTTTCAAGGTTTTTATTGAAGAAAAGCCAGTTTGGCAAACTACTTCCAACCTTGTTTAGTGTTACTGCGGTAAATACACTTGTTCTTTGATGTAGCATTTTGCTGTGAGCAGGGATCGGAAGATTGTAATGATTTTCGCTTCCTAAACCAGGTACTCACGCAACGACTTTGAATTATGACAAGATACTAAGTATACTGAAGTGGATGTTCTTATTAATTATGTCTTTCGATTAGTATCATATGGACCCCCATAACCTTAAAATCACCATCGAGTATCTAGTATATAGCAATAAAATTACTAATAATGAGATCGTACACACATCAGGTATCATTTTTTTACCGCAGGTAAGCAGTACAGAGAATAAAGAATATAGAGAATTCACACTAGACAATGGGGTACCGACCAAATAATCTGAGCATAATAATATAAATTTCACTTGCCTAAATCACCAACCCAACTAAACTACTCAACTAGCAATTTCTTCAAATCCCTGATCAACCCAGCAAATATTTTTCGAGAACTTTCAATTAAATCAAACGCTAAATCAGTTAGGTATCGTAGTGGCTCCTTTCAAGAACTGATTACTGTTCTAAGCCACGCTTAAGCCGGTGTTGATTGAACTGCCTCACGGCAAATATGTGCTCAGCATTAATAATCTGCTGCCAACAATAATCAGTTATTTGCTTTGTGCCGAAATCAAATATGAGCAGACTTTGAATAGGTTTTTAATCAAATTGAATTTTAAGTGCTAGTTTTCTATTCGTTATTTTGGTAGTTTGTTAGTTCATTAATAATAAGGGAGGATATGAATGAGCTCATAGATTCATTGTTTGTTTTTATTAAATGTTTGTGTTTAGCGTGTATATTTCTAACTAGCTGTGCCCGCGACCTCGTTCGCGTAAATGTTGTAATTTAATTAGCATGACATTTATGGCAAAAGTATATAATATTTATAACTTTTATATGTATATTATATACCTAATATATATCTTTAGAGAATTTCTTTATACACAACATTAACTGTTTTACCACCTTCACATAGAACATGTAAATTATTTTTACCGCTCACTCGTGAACATGCCACATATAACTGACCTTGTGAAAAACAACATGTTCGGAGGTCGATTCCAGCTGTTTCAAGTGTTTGTCCCTGCGATTTATTTAGAAAATACACACAGGACTACGAATATCCAGCCCTGCCGAAAGTAAGATAGCCCCGTTGAGTAATTCAAGAGGTATCTGAATTCAGGCCTCAGTCTCCCGCCCTAAGATACCCACTTACGTGACGTGAGTAGTGGGAACTTGAGAATAATGACACATCTGTTAGACTGTTTATGAACAGAACCCGAACGAACGAAAGAAATCAAAGAAACACAATCACATTCAGGCTGGGTTGTCGTTGCATTCAACAATTAAAAATTTAAAAGAAACGATAAAGACAGACAATAATCCAAGTAATCCAACGACGTCGAAATAAAACTAACCGAGAACGTCATCAATCCTCGGAGAATCTTAACACTATTATTTTTTTAATAACAGATAGATACCTGACACTTATTATTGTCTTTTCTGCAAGAAACATTTATTTTGCTAGAAAATTATTTGAAAATAGTGACATCAGACTCAGACTTAGTTTATTTCTTTGATCTGAGCTTACTACAGATCAGGTTAGTGCCACTAAGAGCCCAGAACCTGTTACTTCACATACCTACTTACTTATTAACGTACATACGGCGGCGTGTAGTAGGTACCCGAATAGGAGTTAATTTCTTAACGTACTAAACGTAGGAAGTACCTACTTTGGCATTCTAGGTACTTGGAATTTTCATATTCCAAAATGTTTTTGTGGTAGTTGATTTGCATGCTAACGATCGATGGGTAAATCACATAGGTCATAATTCAAACACTCATTAGGTATTTATCTGATAACTCACATTCACTGAATTATCGATCACCTAAAAGTACTTACATTTTATCCGTTAAGTACCTAGGTATTTATTTTATTAGTATGCACCTACCTTTTATGCAATGCTTTGAATTTACCTCTAACACTAATTGAACTGAGATTTGAACTTAATATCTCAAGTACCAATCCCAGGTCAATTCGGTCGCTTTTGTCTGATTCTGTACGTCATGGTATGAGACCGTTTGCTATTTAAGCGTGGTTTTGCTTTACACGTGTAAATGACCATGTACCTACTACATTTATTTGGTACAATAATAATATCAAGAGGACCCTAACTGCAGCACGGATCGTTTAACAAAATTAGATTCAATCTTTGAAGAAATAAAGCCCAAATTAGTTTCAAGAGAGCCGCGTCGCCGCGGCGTCGGTACCTTTGAGGAACATGATACAGCCGATACCGACGGACGTCACCATTGGAATTAAACTTTATGTTACTGATACAAAGTCTAAATTAGCTCTTTAGTAGATATCTTTGATTTCGTTAGGTAGTAATAGCATAGTAAGTACAAAAAAATAGTAGGATAGCTTCATACAAATTGGCCACCGTCGGTTTTAATGTACGCGTGAGTCGCTGGCGCCGTGTTCGCACGCACACAATCTCATAGACGAGCGCAGCCCGGCGCGGCCTCACTCAGTACAGATTGCGCCGCGCGTCTAAGGACGCAAGAGTAGGTACTATTCTTTTTAACTATGGTAATAGGCATAGGTTTAAGTTTATAAAGTACAAAGGTAAAAGACTCTTAGTGGCTCAGTGTCTACTTGCCGACTGTCACGCGCGGAAAGATGACGTTTCTCAGCGCGCTGACGCGCTCGAGTCAACACCCCGCTCATCGAGCACCAGTGCCTCCACAGACCTCTGAGAAACGACGGTTTTTGTGTGCTGAAGAGGCCGGAAAGTAACGACACACACGATAGTCCCACATCGCGGCCACCTTTTGTACAACCGCGCTGTGTCCGTTCTCCGAGAACGTAGCCACAGCGTCGTGGTTAGGTAGTTGACGCGCCGAGGCACTACATTGCCATCTACTGCACGGATGCAGAAAAAATCTGGAAAATCAACAATTGCCCCCACGGAGGGCAAGCCGACCGTCATCGCCAGATCGCGAGGCCGCCGCGGCGCCGGCGCCTGGCGCCAGCGCATCATAGCGCCCGCGAAGATGGCGATGACGGCGACGCAGCGACGACACCGCTGCCCCGCCTACGCCAACAACGCCGCCGCCACAGTTCACACTGAAAACCCGCCGCTGGCTTACACATGGCTCACCGGACTTTTACAGGGAAACCTGCCGGTGGGGTCAGTCAGGTCTCGCTAGAGGCGTCAAGACTACTCGGACGCTTTTGAGTCTGATTTCTGAGCACACTTCGTGTCACCCTGATTGTAATAGTTTATGTAACTGGATTGGACTGGTTTACGTTCCTAATAAATTACGGTTTTACTTCACTGTTTATTTGCTAACAATTAACTGCTAAATACTAGCTTAGTGCAATGTTTATTAGTTGTTATTATTTACCTACCTTACTAATGAATGTGTAGTGTAATGTTATCTTCAAATAGACGTCAGTGAGTGCCGTGGGAGTCGTGGACGTCAACTCGAAACATCTACGTTGCAGTCCGTCTCCATACAAAGATAGCGCATCGTAAATTGTTATTTTTCTCCGGATTGTGTAGGTACGTACCTACTTATTTATGTGTTGGTGTTATTTTATTAAACTGACTGCATATCTTTGTTTAAACTAGTAGGTGCCTACATACTTAATGGTAAGTTTACTATTATGAAGTTCTAATCATTATATACACCGAGTGTTGTGGGTTTGATACCTACACGAGACAACATTTGTATGATCCACCTAAGTATAAATTATTGTATGGAGTCTGTTCTTTGCGTTCTTTAATCGCGATAGAACCCATCATGGATCCCCTTCCGCTACTTTTTATTGAGCTTGGGGAAGGTGGAGGGCGTATGTGGCATGGCACTCCCCCTAGACGGTCGAAGGAGCGTGTTCCTCGATTGACCCTCATGACGATGTCAATATCACGGGTCTACTTACGTTCTTACCGTGAGTAAGGACGTAAGTAGACCTGTGATATTCTAAAGTCCCGGGATACAGGATTTATTCCTTGAGCGGGAATTGTTTTTGAAAAGAGTTGTCCTTTTAAAAATAAAGTAACCAAAATTTGATTTTGGTGTCATACTACCTACCTACATTATCTTTCAATTTGTTTATATGCAAATTCAGATCTTCAGGGCTTCATCGTCATCATCATCGTCCTAGCGTTATCCCGGTTACATCCAGGACTTTCGTCTTGGAGTCCAGTGTCCGCTTTCTAGTCTAACCAGATTTGACTGAGTATTAGCTTTTCCACAGAGCGACTGCCGTCTGACCTCCGCAACCCGAAGGTATGGATAACCATATTCCATGGTAAACCAAGTAAGTCTAAAGACCAGTACCAGTTTATTTGAGGGTACTGACTCCCCGTAACGACAAACACTCCCCTCAACAGTGGTATCCTTCAGGATTCTATTACCTATTAATTCTATTAAAATATCGTCGGCTTTCGCCACTTTCCGTGTCAAAGGGTATGCCGCCTTTTTAAAGTAGTGCAATTTTACCGTCAAGCGAGCTGCCGTACTCAAAGGGACCGCTCTAGTGATGTTTACAATCAACAGATAACATCGATTTATTTAACTTAACAGACTGGTAACGATAGCCTAATGGCGATACCAACGGACTGCCATGCAGAGGGTATCTGGTTCGAATCCACGGTGCGCATCAATAATAATACATAATTAGTTAATAAGACTTTTCGAAGTTACGTGCGTAATAAATTGTTAATAAACGCTTGCCACGTGTCTCGGAAGAGGACGTCGGATATACAGTCATGAAAATTCTTGACAGTCGTTACGGGGAGTCAGTACCCTCAAATAAACTGATACTGGTCTAAACCATTGAATGGTTTTATTTAATAACAATACATAAAAACATGCAAAATTACACAAAGCTAACATTTTAGGGGTTTACCTACCGATATTGTATGAGGTAAACAATAACAATTGTATAAAATATCGATAAAAACATTACTCCAGTGAATATTATCATCGGTTACATCTCTAATTATTTATTTGATTTACGAACAATTTGCCTACTTGACCACTCAGTCTTTCGCGAGCATTTCTTTTGTTTAGACTTCCGGATCTGTGAAATAGTAAATTCTGTAGGTATGTCGTATTCAAACCCTGAATATTTTAACATGTTGATGTGTTTAGGTAGGAGTGAATTTATTATGCAGGAGCTCGTAGGGAGTACGAGCAACGGTATGTTAGACCACGGGGTCTACCCGTGCCGTCGGAACGCGCGTTTCGACGGCTTCAATTCGGTGTTCGCATCGTTGCAGCTTTTCAAAGTGCTAGCAGTGTTAAGCCCAGGAGTGTTAAGTAGTGTGTGTTCAGCGATGGTGCAAAGGTGCCGTAAGTGTCTGGACGTGAGCGGAGGACATGCGGAGAATGGCCGTAGCATCTTACAGTAAGTTGATATTTTTATCAATTTAAGGTAGGCACCTACTTACGTAAGATTAAACCAATTAAAAAGTTGTTATAAACATAGGTTAGTGTACCGTCGCGTCATAGCCATAGCTACGTTAGTACTATTTATTCTGTGCCATAGCGCGACTTGGCTTGCCGATCGTAATAGGTCGGCAAAGTTAGCAACGCTTGCAAAAGCCTTCTCTTAGATGGGTGACCGCGTGTGACTCTAAAAACACTGACATCAGAGTTGGCAAGGCACTCGCACGAAACAAACAGACAACCTAAATACCGCGTTTTGTTTTACCTACACCATCGAACCAAGAGATCAGCTGTTGCATCAAGTGCATAAAATCTGTTATACCTAAAATAATACTTGGCACGTGTAAAGGACGATGACTCGCGACGGCGGCTTTTGTCAAAGGAGGCGGTCGGGTGGCCTATGCACTCAAAGCCGTCAAATGTTTATGAACTTTAGGTAAATATGTATGGAAATTGTTCCCATCGACTAGGCTATGGTCCACCGTGACGATCGAGTGCTAACTCGTACTAGGCCCTACTAGGTTCGAGCGGTTGCCACTTTGACACGGGCCCCTCTAGCCCAGGACTTCATTATCATAAAATACTGGACTGCCAATTACTTAGTATAACAACGTAGTGCCTTCTTAACTAACGATGTTCTTAACAGAACACGTTTAGATTAATCAAAAATAATTAATCTCTTAATTTTTTGTACGATGAAGTGACAAGACAATGCTATTCTTTAATGAAACATCTAATCTGTACTAAAGATAAAGTAGGTAACAAATAATTAAACATGTGTCAACAGGCGACTATTTTTAAAGTAAAAACAGCTGTTGTCGTGTGGTAGGTAGTTATGTTGACAGAGACTGATCCCGATGGCTAAGGTTTTGATAGATCGTTTTCAGAATCTTTAGTCATCATCATTTCAGCCAAAGGACGTCCACTGCTGGGCATGCTATGCCTCTCCCGATCTTGGGCCGCCCGCATCCAACCGCTTCCCGCAGAGACTGATCCAGATGGCTAAGGTTTTGATAGATCGTTTTCAGAATCTTTAGTCATCATCATTTCAGCCAAAGGACGTCCACTGCTGGGCATGCTATGCCTCTCCCGATCTTGGGCCGCCCGCATCCAACCGCTTCCCGCGATCTTAACAAGATTGTCAGTCCAAGATTTAGTAATATCGTAAATAATCATTATTTTTTATGATAAAGTATCAATCATTTTAAAGAATAAGATGGCACGAGTGAATAGTTTTGCCTCTTGCGCGGTTTGTACGTAGGCGTAGTAGTAAACTCGCAGTTGCGCCATCTACTGCCACTGACATTAAACGACGCGGGTTTGACCTTACCGTGTCTCATATCATAACTCTCATAACTCCAGCGGCGTCGCCGTGCCACAAGTAAAAGACAAAAGTCCACCAATGTTATTCCTTAATGAAACATCTGTACTGTACTAAAGATAAAGTAGGGAACAAATAAGTAATCAAACATGTGTCAACAGGCGACTATTTTTAAAGTAAAATCAGCTGCTGTCGTGTGGTAGGTAGTTATGTTGACAGAGACTGATCCAAATAGCTAAGACGGTTTAGATAGATAGATTATTGTCAGAATCTGTAATCATCATCATTATTTCAGCCAAAGGACGTCCACTGCTGGGCATACCAACCGCTTCCCGCGATCTTAACAAGATTTTCGGTCCAAAATTTAGTAATATCGTAAATAATAATTGTTTTATGATAAAATATCAATCATTTGAAAGAATAAGATGGCATGAGAGACTAGTTTCGCCTCTTGCGCGGTTTGTACGTAGTAGTAAACTCGCAGTAGCGCCATCTACTGCCACTGACATTAAATGCCGCGGGTTTGACCTTACCGTGTCTCGATGACAGCTGACGGCACGCGACGCGAGGTGTTGTTACCTCCTTTTAGAATTCGACATTTTAGTTGACGTAGTGTTTATTTTTTTTACATTTTTTTTATTAAAACCCTTTCAGGCTGTTAACGTACTAGGTATTGTATGAAACCGAAGCAAAGTAAAAAAAAAAAAATTTTTTTTCTAAAAAAAAAATTCAAAAAAAAAAATATATGGTTAGGGTCATTCTATATCACCAGCAGATCATGTGGTTCAAAGGAATTACACGACTTTTAAATCACCCTGTATATTATGCTCGGTTCCAGTAATTTATTTACACTTTGAAGGTATCTATTTAGACTAACTATACTTTTACTACCAAACTTATAATGCTCATAAATGGCACCACATATATAACCAGTTTTGGATGATCCCTGTGTTGTCAAGCTGTACACTGAAAACCACTCAACCTATTGTGATGTAACATATACTAATTTATAGGTTTGAGTATCTTTTGTACATGAATGTAAGTTTTATTGAAATCAATTTCGCCATTTTAGAGATCTTTAGCAATATAGGGAAAGACAGACAGACAGACATAAATTCAAAAAAATATCAAGTATTGCTTTTTAGCATTTTCCTAGATTTTTAGGTAATTTTCGTCAAAATATCTTTAATGTACAGACTTTTTTTTATAGATAGATAGATAGATTAGGTACTCCTTTAGAAAATACCTGACCTTTTGAAATATGGTACAGAGATCATGCTGGAAAGTTATAAAATCTTTCTTTCGTAGGTTATCCATGAGTTTACAGATTTTAAAATCCCTAATGTTATCACTATAAATCTGCTTCTTTAAACTATTAAGCGAATGCTTTTGCACTGAGCAAAGCATTGTGGACTCAAACAACCTTAGCGCAAAAGAAAACAGTGACCAGCAGTAAAACAAATAATATGATTACTTACTTACTTACTTCCAGTTTGTTCTTCAATTTTAATGGATATCATTTGCAAAAAAATATTCGTTCACCTTGAGTTTTTCTGTTAAAATGGTTTGTTTATTCACGTTGTGTTTACAAGGCTCAATTATAACAAAAAATCTAGCCAAAAATCAAAACTCGTAATACACCAATGCTATTATAACAAAATCTACAACCAAATACCTACTCTACGTATACCCACATAAATAATGTTCATCATAACCGAAAATACACGATGTTATGTGGCGCGTAAAATGATGCCACAAAGGGTTAAAACGCACGAGGAGATTTGTAATTAATAAACCACTAATTAAGGAAGTAAACGCCAGGGAGTCATCGTAATTAATCAATTGCTGTTAATGTCGGACGTACTAGATTATTAACAAATACGTCATAATTAGGTGCGCTCTCTGTTAATAATTTAGGCTGCTGAAACTTAGGCTTAGACCTGGTGCTAATATAGCAAGGTACGGGTATTTCGTGATATATAAGATAAACAAAACTTCACGCCTTTTATCCCTGAAGGTGTAGGCAGATGCCCTGACACACCCACACTTCGCCATTAATGTTTTGATCTCAGTGTAATAGGGGGCAAGCATATTGCGGCCCTATTGGGATAAATAATGAGAAATTAAATTGTTAATTACCGTTTGGGTTATGCTTCGAAAAGAATGTTAAGCCCAGCCGGTGACAGTCATAAGAGAGTTTGTAGTACAGCACTCTTGAAAATACTGACACTTGTCTAAATCATGGAATGTCTATAACATTCCTTTAGGTTACGAAGGTCAGACGGTAGTCGCTCTAAGAAAAAGCTTATATTCTGCCAAGTCTGGTGAGACCAGTGTGAAGGTAGGTCTTAGATGCAACCTGGTTAACACTAAGATGATGATGACGAACGTAAGTGATAATATAATAGGAATTTGGTATCATGAACATATTATTTACATTGATTGTCATGGACTTTATGTGTTATGTCTACCTTTTTCGTTGGAAAACTCGTGACGAGCCATGCTGGCCAGTTCTTAAGAGTTCTTAAGAGTTTACGTTCTCCGTTCGGATATCTTATGCGAGGTACTAATACTTCCAATGAATGTTCGTGAAATTTTAATCGGATATGCAGTAAAGAGCACCCTTCCTTGTGCTGAAGTGATTGCTTCTTTACTAGTAGCACTGAGTATTTTGGTATTTGATCAAGTAGTGGGCAGTAGTAAGTATTAGTAGCAAGTTGCTCTTATTTATATGCTATTAAAGTTAATATTAAAAGATATGGTGTTTGTCTTATCTAAAAATTCATTTTATACTCTATTTGCTTTGTATTTAAATCATTAACGTAAATGAAAGCATTCAGTAGAAGCACGGAAACTTAACATTATCGGCGTAAGTACGTCCTTTGTTTCTAAGCATAACTGTGCAGTATGTACGTATGCAAGCGAGAGCGGACATATTATACTGTTATGTAGCGTTACATATTGACATATTGATCTCGAAGATAAGGTACACTTTATAAACTTTTGCCAAATATTATTTAAATGACGTTATGGTTAAAATTCTCTTTGGTTGCCTTAAGTCCTCATTAAATTGAGATTTCATAAATTTTGGTGTAGTGTTACTAATACTGACTGCTACGCTGAATCCAATTTCCTCCCAGGATTTCAGGACCTATTTGTGATGAACTCGTATATTTTCTCTATGCTTAAGTATTATTTATTTGCATAGGTGTGTATATAGAAATATATAAGTATAGTACAGGTTCTGCTTAGTTTAGGATCAGACTATATGTGAATTGTTGACAGATGGAAAAACGTTTTCTAAAATAATAGAACCTGGCACGAAACTAAACAGTAAAACTATTCAATTTTTACTTTCAAAATTAAAACCCCTTCTTTTGACCTTGGAAGCCGCCACATAACTCACTCGCGACACAACATAGAAATATTTATTTTCCTATCTTTTCTTTATTTTCCTGCATAGGTGTATTATATGTGTGTACAAGTGTATAACAAATTACCAAAATCTATACGAGAGCTGCCTGTAACAAAATTTATTAATGTGCTTAAGAGGTGGTTAAATAATAAGCGTTTTTACTCAATAAACGAATTTATGACACGTAAAGATAAATAATAATAAATTATGATATAATTAATCTAATTTTATTTCTAGACTTTTATTAATTTTTTGACATTACTTACTAAATTTAGTGACATATTTTATTATCAAATAATTATATCTAATTTATTATGTAATTGATTAACATTATCAAGTTTAATTCAAAGCAATTTGCATTTCGATTGGTATCTTTAACAAGTGTATTTTAACAGAAATAGTTTGACTGCTCGCTTAATGTATCTAATTTTAAGTGTAATTTTTGCATGCCAATTGAGAGGTGAAACATGCTGTACTTAATGACTGAACTATAACTGTACCATCTGTATCTACCATGTTTCTAGCAAATAAATAATTATTCTATTCTATTCTAGGTTATTAACCTTCCTCCTCTGATGCATGAACTTATCAAAAAAAGGTACGATGATATTCTCTTTTTTGCAAACAATAATCGTTTCTCTACTAATTATAATAGTTATTAATTATAGTTCGTATGGCACATGGGGGGAACAATAGTTACTTTGTTCATTAATTTACTTCTTCTTTGTTTCAGTACATCCACTAAAATGTCAAGCAAAGGGCGCGCAAGTTCGCGCTCTATTTTACCGCAATTGTTGTTTCTTTTTTTTTGTGATTGGATTCTGGTTGTTAGGGTTCCGTTCGTAACACGATTTTTGATCTTGATAATGTTTAAAGTTTCAGTATCTTGTTGTAGGCTTTAGTGCGCATTCTGGGTTGGTTTATTACCTTTGATGTTTATCCGAAATTAAATTGTGTGTAAGTCAGCGTCCATTTTTGAAGATGTACTTTTGAGTTGAATGCCTTTTACTCATTTTACTGTCTGTGATGACCGCTGGCGTGTCTGTAAATAATTATTGTTTGATCTGCAGTATCTTATCTGTTTTATCACTGGTAGATGAAATTTATAATTCCAGGCAAATACGGCAGCATGTGTGCCGATACTCTCATATTGATTTAGCAAATGAAAGTCGTTTATATACATTAATATCGAAGATGCTGCTCTCGTCATTGAGAGCTATGTAACCAACATTGATGGACTCGCAATTTCAAATAGGTACTAGTTGCATTTATATCAATGTAGCGTATGCTTCTACATTGTTTAACTAGTTTGAAAGGAGTATCTGGGCGAAGTACATCTTATACTAATATATAAAGCTGAAGCGTTTGTTTGTTTGTTTGGTTGAACGCGCTAATCTCAGGAACTACTGGCCCAATTTGAAAAATTCTTTCAGTTGGATAGCCCATTTATCGAGGAAGGCTACAGGCTATATAATATCACGCTGTGAGCGACGAGAGCAGAGCAGTAGCCTTAAATAACGCAGGTGTAACCGCGGGCATCCTCTAGTAACAAATAAATAAGGGATCCGTTACAGCAATTAATATGTCAAGTTTCCCTTGCTTATTCGTGTAAGAAATTAAACATAAACTGACAAAGCAATAATGAGTTTCATTTGTGTATACATTTCAATCACTTCAGCCAGATACCATTTAATTTTGCATTTAATTAAATATGCGTTTTCGGGTGAGAGCTGTGAATATCCATACTATTGAACGACTGGAATGTAATTGTGAATATTACAGTTAAACTAGTATGTTGCTTAAAATAGTAATATTATATTCTTTTGGGTATCATGTTGCTTTTTTGTATCATACTTGTGAGCTTACCGAGTTTCGCGTGACCGCATTGCTATAGAACATCGATGGACACCACGGTAGATTTCTCTGAACGACTCTAAGGGTGACTTATAAGCCTGCGTTAAGGGGAAGATGAGGCAGTATTTTGAGTTTCCAACGGAGAGACCAAAAAGTATTCAGAACGATGAACTATATGTTTTAAGTATCACTCATACATTCTAAGTGGGACTCACACAATTTTCGAACTGAAAATTACTTTACAATTTCAGCGATTGTTGCAAGTTTTGCCTGGATTGTAACAGAACTGCAAACGTAAAGCTGAGACATATTCACAACAAGCAATTTGTTTATATTCCAAAGTATAGATGGACGAATATTTGTTACTCTTTCACACAAAAACTAATACTCGCATTTTGATTAAACTTTGAAGTAAGATACATCTAAACTATATTTCATCGATAACTTTTGTCGCGATAGCCCACGCGGGCAGAGCCGCGGGTAAAACTAGTTTGTTAATAAACATGATTTGAAATATCTATGCAAATATTTTCAAGTCATTAATAACTACTACAATTATATATATTTTGTATGTATTTATGGGGTATATGTGTAGTATATGTAATATGTATTATTATGTATGTATATAGTAATATATTCATATATTTATACTACAATAAATTTATAATTTCATTTATAGTATAATATTACATACATACATACATATCGTCACGCCTTTTATCCCCGAAGGGGTAGGCAGAGGTATATTTCTACACCCACTTTTCGCCAGATATACTTTAGTCCCACGTAATAAGGGGCGAGCCTATTGCCGTACCGGGCACATTTCCAGACTCCGTGCTGCTACTGAGAATTTCGTGACGGAAAATCCCAATAACACTGCCCGACCCAGGAATCGAACCCGGGACCTCCCGATCCCACGCGCACATTTATGCCGCGAGACCAACGAGGCAGTCGTATAGGGTTTGATGTCGAGTTTTCCGTCTCTACCCAAAGATGGTATTTGCATCGTGTTATCCCTTAGTCGCCTCTTACGACACCCACGGGAAGATAGGGGCTATACATAATATTCTATTTATTTATATTAAATTTGCACCTACCTTGCTTGTCTCTGCACCACCAAAAGGTCCGACTGGTAGACAATGCCTTACGGCATTAAGTCCACCTTATGTACATATGTATATTGTGCATGAAGAAATAAATAAATAAACTATAATTAGCATCATTACACTTTCAAAATATATTTTATAGTCAGTTTCTGAGTAGATCATTTGTGGTAAACGCAAGCAAAACAATTCAGTTTCACAGATCCATGCAAACTACACCAAGTAAGCCAAAACATTGTGTCTGTAAACATATACGTGGCGTATCAGCAGTGCTATATCTGAATATTTTATCTGTCCTGTATTTGGCTTTAAATCGACAAAAAACTCAACATCAGTCGTGCTTTCCTTATGTATCGATTTCACTTGTTTAGTTTTCTTATAGACATCCATGTTTTACTGTCACGCAACAAAAAACGGGGTGCATCAATTTTTTTGTAACTGTTTCTTGTGCTTGTATTATAAGACTTATTTAAAGCAAGACACTCGCTACGTCTGTCATTAATAGGCATAGTGATTTATGAGGACGTGTTGATATAAAATATGTTGATAAAATATCATTTAAATAAACTACGAGTACAATTTATTAACAAAAATATGTTCTTACACATGTCATTAATTACGTGATTTCTACAAATACTTCAACAATATTTAATTAAAGTGATCACCAAGAACTGAAAGCAAGACAAGAAGACCAAGATATGAACATTTCTAATAAAGAAAATGCCGTTTTCATTTTAGCAGACGCTAGGTTGAACTAGGCACGATACGACTTTTACAATAAAAAAATAATCCTGAAGCAATATTACAAATGCCGAACTATAACCTCTTTCGAGCTTTTGATACCTATTTCTTTCTGGAATTGAAAATCCGTTCGTTTTCTGTACCTAATCAAAAAATATCTGTAACATGGAAACGAAAATCAAATGATTGAAATCGCAGAAATATAATCGTAGTTGTAGTAATGAAATAGACTGAAGTTTTATTTGGTACAAGTTTAACCCACGGTTACACCTGAGCTGTTTTGCCTGATTTAGAATACAGAATGTCACATCATGCTGTGGGTGTCGTAAGTGGTGACTAAGGAAAATACTAGAAAGTGTATCTTTGCAAAAAGACGGAGACTATCAAATCTTGTTCCAACCCGTCAGGCCAGCGTGGTATGTAGTTAGCCAAATACTCCTATTGACTCAAGTGCTACTGTGAATCGAATCAGGACAGGCTTATTTAATATTTAATTTCTCACAAAAACTATTCAACTTCGACACAAATTCGGCTCACGTAAAATGTAGTCGAAAGTTAATATTTATGTATATTAACTTATTATTCTCTTCATACGCAAAACATTCTTCTACAATTTTTATCTTATTATATTTAATTAATTCATTCAAGTCTTTACCTTCTATTAAAATCATTTCGACTGAATCGCTCGGTTTCCTTAATATTTCCGCAACCCGCTGTTGATCAGGCCTTGAGTCCGCAGAGCTACTAAGCAAATCCGTATCGATTTCATTGTCATTACCTATCATTCTTTTCTTCTGTGCTCTCGTTAAAACATTAACTATGCTATTACTCATACTTTTGAGTTCGTCTGATGTTACTACAATCCTAGATAGCGCGTCAGCTACAACGTTATCTTTACCCTTAACATAAATGATATCGTAATCATATTCCTCTAATGTTAGTCTTAATTTTAATAAGTGACTAGAGGGATCTTTCATGCCGAATAAATAAATTAAGGGCTTATGGTCAGTTTCAATAATAAAATGCCTACCGTACAGATATGATCTAAAATACTTTACTGACGTTTGGTCAGTAGTTTAGTCAGACAAACTATCCCTCAATCGAAAAAGAATTACTAGCAATTGTTTAATTGCTAGTAATTCTTTTTCGATTGTGGGATAGTTTGTCTCGGCCTTATTTAACGGTCGACTCGCGTATACAATCGGTTTCATATTTTTGTTACATAGTACAGAACCAATTGCTACTCCTGAAGCATCAGTTTTTAAAATAAATTTATTATCATCTGCAAAATCTGGATATTGTAAGATGGGTGGACTACTCATGGAAAGTTTCAAATGAAAGGTTCATTTTTACGGTAAGGTTTGCTTAACGGCGCTCTTATATCAGCAAAACCAGGAACAAATATTCTATAATAGTTGTAAAAGGCAACAAAACGCTTTACTTCTTCGGAAATTTGTGGAACGGGATAATTTTTCAAAATTTTGCCTTTTTCGGGGTCTGGTAAAACACCTTGTGCAGAGACAACATGGCCAAGATATAGAAGTTCCTGAAAAAGGAAAATTGGCATTTGGATGGATTTAATTTTAAATTAATTTTTCGGAGTCTTTCGAACACATCAATGAGGTTTTGAGTGTGAATTTGAATATTTCGTCCAAATACTATTAGGTCATCTAAGTAAATAAAACATTTACCAAAAGTCAATCCAGACATAGCTATTGTCATTGCTCTACTGAAAGCACTTGGTGAAATTTTTAATCCTATCGGCAGACGTTTCATTTGGAACTGACCAGTATTAGTACAAAATGCAGTGCATTTTCTGCTCTGTGGTTCTAAATTTATTTGATAGTAACTGGAAAATAAATCAAGATGGCTGAACAACATAGCTCCAGAAAGAGAATCTAGAATTTCAGTAATATATGTCAGTGGGAACTTATCGTCCTGAATCTTCTCGTTCAGTTTACGATAGTCCACTACTAAACGCCACTTCTTTTCATTACTATCATCATTTCGTTTTGGCACTAGTAAAATGGGACTAGACCATTCACTTCGTGCCTCTTCAATAATGTCATCTTTCAACATCTGTTTAATTTGTTTATCTAGTTCCTGTTTTAAATGTTGTGGTAATCTGTAAGGTTTACTATAAATAGGTGAAGTATTTGGTTTCAACGTATTTGTCTGTTCATAAATGTTTGTACAAGTTAGTTTATCATTAGGCAAATGGAAAATATCCGAATACTTCTTACAAATATCTTGTATAGAATTTTTGTCACTGGAATTAAGATGAACTAATTTTAAAAGTGAATTCAGATTCTCAAATCTAGTTGCATCAGCTTTATGATTATCAAATGAGTAACATTCATACTGAGATAAAGGTTCTAATTCTGGAGTAAAAATGGGTATACGTTTGTTTTTCTCACTAACATTTAGAATTTTTACCAATATTTTACCATTATTTGTATTTACAATAGAATTGGCTAAAAAATAATTCTTCTCCTAATTCTATTGAACAAACTACATAATCTCCTCCTAACTAAATTATAATTGTAGTTCGGCTCGAAGCGAATTTTTCCATTTGATAGCAAATGGAAAAATTCGCTTCGAGCCGGAATAGTGAACATGTCAGAACTACATTCCGTTTTATCTAACATTCGCAATGTAATTTTTTTTCATTATTATTCAGGGTTAAAGTATTTATTTCTAAATTACGAATATTCACTTAAGAAATCTAACCCTCAAATTCCATCAGCTTTAATACTTAAATTATTGAATACATGAAATTTATGTATAATTCACCACAGTCAGAAAATAAATTTAGAAAAACATGACCAATGGAGCGAATTTGACCACCTATACCGTCTACTAACACATTATTCTAATGAATTTCAATGTTATGCGGTAAACTTTCCTTCCGTATAACTGGCATCGAAACTCCTGTATCTAACAACCAAAAATATGGATTACTGTCTAAATTAAATGAAACTTACTTTGTTTGACCATTAAACGCTATTATTTCAAATTTATTCACAAAAAAACTGCTGACTTTGCTTTGTGTCTGGTTTGCAATCGTTTGTTGAGTGCGAATCAATTACTTGAGCCGTATTAACTTTACGTGAATTATTACCATTATAATTGCCGCGACTATTATTTCGAAAAAGTCTATCGTTCGAGTACTCACCACGGTTTGGAAATCCACGTGGATTTTGATAACCCTGACCCCGAGCATAGTTTCCACGAAAATACCGGGTTGATGACAGTCCTTGGCCTTGAATACCTCTGCCCCTATGTCCTTGATATGTCTGAGAGTAAGAATATTTAATCTGCTTACCTCGTTTTCCTCTATAGCGTGAAGTTGATTGTCCGGATAAGTGTAAAACGTTATTTGAAGAAGGCCCCGCTGAAAACGAACAGTCCTCATCTTTGGCAGCCTGGATAGCGTCTTTTAACGAATTATAATTACGGGCTGAAATTATAGTACTCAATTTATAATTTTTTAAACCTTCTGAAAATTTTTTGACTGCTAACTTTTCATTGATAGGTTTTAAAATTTCGAATTTAGCTGGATCGTCATCTGCTTGACAAATTGTCAAGTCAGTTAAAAGTTTTTCTAATTCGGTGACATATTCATCAATTGACCGCCAACCCTGGGAAATATTTTGAATGCGCGATTGAAAAGTGGTGAACGATTACTTAGTCAAAAGACGCATGCGCATGTCCTTGACTAGTTCCGAAACAGATGAATATGATAAAGCCATCCGTAGTTTAGCATTTTCGGAAAGTCTACTTTTTAAGATAAACTTAATTAATAAATTTTCATCCTTCTTGTCAATCATATCCGAATACATTTTGATACTATCAATCAACCGTTTCGTGGTATTTTCCGTATCGTCCATAACCGGTAACAAATTACAAGCAGTTTTTAATTCAAAATCCATTTTGTCTGACGCTAAAACTACGGGTGAAACTGGAAAAAAACACAAAGTTATAAGACGATTTATAGCGTTTAACTATGCAATATGTAACTTATTCACTTTAAACTTCACTGAGCGCTCACTTTAGGAAAAAGAAGTTTCATACCGGGTATATGATGTAGGCAATCTTACTGCGACACGGTATTTTCAGCTGGACGTCCTCGCATGGATGCCCGGATGCGCTGGATGGCGTTCAGGCCTAACTCCTCCTGTACCAATCTACGATGACAGTTCTTGTACGCTCTAGCTAAAACCAGCCAGCACCACCAGAATCGCCGTCAGTACGATAAAGTTGACCATACTGAGGCGCTCCAAGTGGCCTCCGATGTTCCTCAAGGTTGCGTAATTGTTGCCGCCAGCCGCGTTTTGATTTATGAAGACGTCTTCCTTCTCCACAGAAGATTGACACATAGTTGATATTACTTATTTACTTTTTCCTAATATAACTGGTACCTACTCCTAAGCCCTATGGCAGAGCTCGCAGGGTCGCCATGTGATGATGTAACTGGGTAAGATAAATGAAAGATGTTTATAGCTTGGTATCCTATATTATAATAATAATAAAATACATACATTGGTGTACCAAAGAGTCGTATTGCTAAGTCAGCTAAACATAATACTATTCTAAAGGAGTATACTTAATGGCTATAGTTTATTAAATGGACTGTGTAGTGTGTACTACACTACAACTACTACCTAGCACTGGATTGCGAAAGGCTGTAGTGGTAGGTATCTTTTACTCCTCGACAACAGCACTATTTACATGACCAGTTGTTGCGTTATTTGTAAGGCGTTTTTATCTTACAACTAACTGGGGTACATCATAACCTATATGTTGCCAACCAAACTCAATCTTTTAGTGAAAGTCCTATTAAAATCAGTGAAACCATTCCAATTATTACCCTAGACAAACAAGGACACATGAAAAATCAAAAACACGGTTGCTTATGTCGTGGTATCTCGTAAATAATTATACGCACTTAAGAAAACAAAATTAGTGTCAAATCACAGACAGACATAAACATTTTATTAATATGTATGTATGGAATTTGTGAAACTTCAAGAAGTTACTATTAAATTGAAATCTAAAAGAAATCTCAACGTGTCGGAACCCAGTAATTGCTTCCATCGTGTTTAATTTCAGTGTAGTTTACTCTTATGCCGCGTTGCGTAAACAACGTTTTGTATGTTTTCAGGCTGTTGTCTGTCTCTAAGGTCAAGGATTTAAATAAGGCTTGAAAAATACTGTACTGTGCATTGTTACATTTTATGCGAGCTTTTTATGCCTAAAAATGCTTTTAACCACGTTGTAAGATGATGTGTGATACAAAAATGACTGCGTTATATAGGTAATATTCATAAAAGAATGGCAAGATGAAGCAACATTTTCATTAGTCACTGTAGAGTAGGTGGCCGCGTATTGTGGCGTTTATATCAGCACTACCGTACCTTGGAGGACACGTAAAGTTTTCAGTCTTAGTTTTTATATCGGGACAATAACCGCTAGGCCATATTGAAAGTTGTTCTAACTCCGGCATCAGAGTTGGTCACACACTCACACCAAAGAAGTAGAACTTTAAGTTCTCTTTCTGTTTTCAAAATCTGTTTTGCCATTACCTTTCAAAATCAAAATCAAACCTAGCTTTGTTTAATTTTGGAAATTATTCTTCTGAATGAAACCTTGCTTTGAATAATTGAAAGTACTAGTACAGTCAATACAGTTGGGTATGTGACACAAAGCCTTTGGAAGCAGAGTGGTGTTCGTATACTAGGACACAGCAAACTGTGGCCTAGCTCATGTCATAGAACTGACACAAACCATTGGCACTTTGAAATGTAATAATCCTATTGCAAAATTTACTTTGCATAGAACTGAAATTCTGTGGCATTTCAATCATATACTTATATGTAAAATACGATGCTACCAAATTGATGTATTTCTATAAATATTTATCAATTCCAAATAATTCAAATTAGAAATACTTTGATTGATATTTGTTGCACTTTCAAGAACGGCTTAACGGTATCAAAACATAAACAGATGACATTTTGATCGAGGTTAAACATGTCTTAAGTCTCATTGCAATAAACACTACGAAAAAGTTTAGAAGTAAAAAATACTAAGCTATATTTAGTGTATTGTTGTCTTGTTCTTTTTGATAAACTTAGACAGAGATAAAAACAAATGAAACGTATCAAAATCAGTTTCACAAATCAATTTTCATGATATGTTCGTGAAAAACAAATTTTAACGCTGAGAGGCCAATAATTAAATCTATACCGTTCTTTACTTCAAAAATGATTTTAGCTTTTATTATTAGTAGCAGTTGTGCAACGCAGTTACACCCACAATTGAAAGAAACAAATATTGAGAGGCCTTTGAAAGCCCTATACAGTATCATAACATCTTTCGCTGTGACACAAAACCGCCTTTCGTTCAAAGCTACGAATGTAGCAGTACGTGAAATAATAGGGAGAGGAAGTAACTTCCACAAATCAAGAGTACGTTGAGTATAGCGTCAGCACTAAAGGCCTGTGACAAAGCGCTCCTTCAATAACCGTCACACAGTTCCTTACAAGGACATGGTACGGCTAACTGTTGAGTGCATTGTCTCGAACTAGAATTGCAACTGTACGTTCGAGATTGTGTGTTTATAAACTTGCTTGTGAACGTATCTAGGACGTCGGTTTTTACTGTATTGATTGTACTGTATATTTGGTATAATTTTATACTTTTAGCTCTTCTATTATCTTTGATAAACCTAGAAACAGATAGAAATAAATTAATCGTATCAAAATAAGTTTCACAAATCAATTTTATATGAAAGGGATACGTTGATGTGTCAACTATAAATTTACATGAAGTGTTCGTAAAAGAACAAAATTTACGCAGTGAGTCCAACTACAAAATCAAACTGTTAATTACTTTAAAATCTAATTTAGCTATTATACGCAACTGTGCAAAGCAGTTTCGCAAGATTGAAAGGAGTAAAACTTGAGTAGCATTTGAGGTACCCTATAACAGTATCATAACACCTTCCGTAGCAGAAGACTCTTACGTCGCAATAATAAATATAGCAGTACATAAATAATAGGGACAGTAAGTAAATTCCACAAACCAAGAGTACGTTGAATACAGCGTCGGCTCTAAAGGCCCGCGACAAAGAGCTCCTTCAATAGCCGTCACACAGTTCTCTACAAGGACATGGTACGGTTAACTGTTGAGTGTATTGTCTCGAATTAGAACTGCAAACTGTACGTTCCAGATTGTATGCATTTTTAACACAGTGTTGTTTTTAAACCTGCTTGTGAATAAATCAAGGACGTTGGTTTTTACCGTATTGATCGTATTGATTTCAAAGCTATGTATATATTTTTTTACATAAAGATTTAGTTTTATTTATTAGGCAAAGATACCCTAGTGGAGATACCAACAGACTGCCATGCAGAGAGTATCAGGTCAAAACTAGGATAACGCTAGAAGGATGATGATGATATTAATGAATATGGTTCACGTAGATATTTTTCAATAACTGTTGAAGATAGTTAAGACGCAACTTTTTAAATCAACTTTTCAAAATCATCTTAGCTATCTTCAACAGTAATAATACAATATTTTAAACCAAATAAAATTCTACACCAAGAATATGAGTACTAAAGCATTGCGCTCGAAATCAATAAAATAACGTACTATATGGCGTGTGCTCTTGTTTGGAATTGAACAAAACCGTCCGCTTATCAATTGAGCGTCTAACAATATTTTGGCTCAAACCCAATGTTGTGCCAAATCGTCGTGAAATTTTACACACAATTTTTCAATGAAAATATATTTTAATTGTATATATATTTATAGTTTACTAGCTGCTTCGACAAATGCTGTGCAGCCTTGAAATTATCAACAAGGTTCTAGTACCATGCATTTTTTATGCCAAATCGTTCAAAAGATGGAAAAGTTATTTCCATATTTTTTATCATTTGGCATTTTAAACCCTGGGGTATTAAAATAGCCTTCAAACAGCTATCACACATACATGAAAATCATAAAAATAGGTCAAGCCTTTTCGGAGCTGTTTGGTGATAAATTATATCGTACCTAATCATATTATGGCTTTTAGGTATGGTTAGCATATTGAAGATTCCAAAACGCTGCTATGTAGGGTCACTTTGAGGAAAAACTAATATTCTGACAAAACTGGTTGGGTTAGTAGTTGCACTCCGGACTCCAAACTACATGTCTTAGTCGCAATCGGGATAACGCTAGGGCAATGATTAATACTACACACATGGTATTATATACAGTTCCCGATGAAATGAAAAGTGTAACCTGGTGTATTTTTAACCTATGCTATTCATATTGGCTGTCAAATAATATGTGAATGTAGAATAGTAGGAAGTCTTAGCTTTTGTTATTTTTGGACCGAAGCTATTTTAATCCAAACGGTACAAAATATGGTTAGTAGTTGAAGTAGGATACATTTTTAAATTATTTTTAACAGAAATCCAATTTTTTTATGAATATTGAAATGCCTACCAGTTTATTCATGAGTTGGGCAAAGTCACGAGGTCTTTTTTTATAAGGCACTTCTATGATAGAGTCGTGCAAAGGATGCTAATGGCGTGGCCTACAACTGCGAGACCTCGACGGACACCGTGATGGTTATGGTGGCTAGGTAAATGCCTGTAGAAGAGAGTCAAACTCACCTACTCTACCTCCAACAAGAGGTAGATTGGGTGCGTGGTGGTGAACCTACAAAATATATTATACCTAGACTAAAATATGGTCAGATATCAGACGAATAAAGAAACTGTTTTAATGATAAAACATCGCTTCGTATTTTTTAACATTTAAATTCAAAAGCAGAATCTCTTATTTGAAGTTTTTAATAAAAGACAACATTCGAAATCAGTCACACTTGAACACTACAATTATTCTAATTTAGAAACAATGATAAATCAACAAGTCATTAAAATGAAAACCATAAATCAATTACATTAATTAATGGAGATGTTCGATCATTAAAAAAGTAACACCTCACTCCATTATCATTACCAAACAAAAATATTGATATAAAATAAAAATATTTACAACTTTTTTATTAAGACATGAATGCGATAGATAAACAGCGTTCAATAATTATAGGCCTTTTGTTATTGTTACGACAGCTCATGCGTTTAAAACGCATTTGTTTGTACATGTCAGTGGGTGGTGATAGATCGACCAACTTTGTCAGCTAGCATCAATTTTACTGCGGCTTAAAACTATTCTAGAATCCTTATTTTATATTTTAATACTAGCTGTAACACTCAATTTTACTTGCAAAACTTTCGGTATCTGACCAAAGGCGCCACCTACCGAACAAATTTTTGGAACTATAATTGTCTAACTAAAAAAATTGTCACAACATAGTCATGAAATCACAGACTGGCACTTAAATTTTATGTATATAATTACATAATTATATACATAAAATTTAAGAACATTCTTTTGATGTATACATTATTACCTGTTTATCCGTGTGGTGACGGATTAAGAATACGGAATGTCACCACCCCATATAGTCCCATGGGTGTCGTAAGAGCCGACAGAGGGAGCATATTATGCAGAGAACAGCACTGTAAGAGAAGGAAAACTTGATACAAACCCTATACCAACCCGTTTGGCCAGCGTGGTATAGTAGGCCAATTCCTCCTTTCAAAGGAGAGGCCTAGTCCAGCAGTGGACTGTTAAAGGCTGATGATGATGATGATGATTATTACCAACCTGTGTTATTGACTATATCTGCGTAGGTAGCGGATATAGCGACAGCAACTATCTAACAAATATGTAAATTTCCTAGTTTTACTCCATTCAGGTAGTACGTAATTTTGTGTCCGTACTGCTAAGATCATGGCGCATTTTTCATCACTGCCCTGGGAGCATCCTTTCATTCTAAGGAGTACCTATATTCTGTTGATATGTGCTGTGATAATTATGTTATTAAATAAAGACATACAATATAATAGGTACACTATCAGTAATATAATCACACTTACTATACATAATTATAACCCAGTTCTTTTTTTTTAAGAAAAATGACATCTAGTGCATCGACAACTTGTCTGATAGCATAGCATGACTGATCCTTCTGCGTACAACATTTGCTGAACTATAGTTACTATTATAGTAACATCTTCTCACGACCAAGATAGTTCAACATTGGAATCGACTGATAATTTGTGGTTATCGTGTTGAATAATATTAAATCTGGCGGCTACAATAGTTACCTTGCCATTTTATTAGATTAATTTCTATAGTCGACTGCCCTCTGTATTGGACCAATTATATTAGAGCTTCAAGAAAATAAGCTCCGCCATCCGGAGTGCTAATAGTAGCTTAATCAACCATAAATGTAATGATGATGTGAAATGTGATGTGCGACAAAAAAGCGACCATTTCTTTTAATTTATACTAAGTCATCACCGAATATTGGCAAATGCGGCACTTACTAGAAACAAACGAAGTAGCCATATTAAAAGACAGTTGACTTGCATGAGAAATTAATGTACGATGGCATGTGTCTACCTTACAGTGCCGCAAAAACGTCACGCCTGTATCCCGAACGGGGTAGGTTAGGTTAGGGTAGGTTAAGTGATACACAATAATATATATAGCTTTTTAGAGAGTAATAACCTTCTATGTGACGAACAAGTTGGTTTTAGGAAAAAGAAATGCATAAATATGGCTATATATAGTTTTCTTAATACAATTACAACAAATTTAGACAAAGGTAAACAGTCATGCGCACTATATATGGACCTTACAAAAGCGTTTGATCATGTAGACCACAACATATTATTAGGTAAACTGTATGCATATGGAATTCGGGTTAATGCACAGGATTTAATTAAGTCGTATCTTGATAATAGAACCTAGGCCACTCAGATTACTAGAATATGCCAGGTGACAAAACTATTAACAAATGATAGATCCGCACCTAGAGAGGTAATATTCGGAGTTCCCCAAGGAAGCGTGCTGGGTCCACTGTTATTTTTATTATATATCAACGACATGCCAAGATTTATGAATCATAAAACAGTTCTTTTTGCGGATGATAGTACAATCATATTTACTGGCAATGACAGCCTACAAATCGAAACTAATATAAATTTTACACTAAAAGAGGTCATTAATTGGTTGACAACTAACAATTTAAATATAAATTTAGCTAAAACCAAATATATGACATTTAGAAATATAATTAATAAATTGAATAATATGGACATACATTATTTAGGACATTACATTGACAAAGTTGAAGAGACGAAATTTTTAGGTTTAATCATTGGCTCACGTTTGGATTGGACTTCTCATATAGATTCACTATGCTCAAAACTGAATCAGTTTTCATATGCACTCTATAATCTATCTAAAACAGTTAAAAAAGCAACTTTGGTTACAGCATATCAGGGATATGTTACACCTCTTTTAAGGTTTGGAGTCATGTTTTGGGGTAACTCAGTAGATAAAGAAGTTGCATTTAAAGTACAAAAGAGGTGTGTCAGATCTATCTGTAAACTAAAGGCAACAGATAGCTGTAGACCCCATTTTAAGGAACTAAATCTGCTTACCCTACCTTGTATATATATACACGCAGATTTTTTATTGGTTTAGGAAAAAGAAACCTCATGTCCGAAATAAAATCCTCTATTCATATTCAAAATCAAAATTCACCTAGCACCTAAAACAAAAAAGTTATAAAAGTCAGCAACTAATCGATTTTAAACTTTCGCGATTTGTATACATCATACAATATTATTTAGCGGGTCTTAGTCGCGATAATTTATTTATTTCAAGGCATAAATACCTCTGTTATTCTCCTACGTTTCTACCGGCTTGCAACGGTTGTGACCCGCTAAATAATATTGTATGAAGTCAGTAACTGCTGGAAATACGTAGTAAAACACGGTTGTTTATGAGTAGGTAGTGTTCGAGCGCCGCGCGGTCAAAACCTCGCCGCGCGAGCCGGGCGCAGCCGTCAGCTGTTATTTACCTACAGCGGTTGTAGGTTGTAGGTAGTTAGTGCGGACTGATAATGATACGTAATTTACTTAGAAAACACGATTTAGGTAATTACGATGCCAACAATTTTAAACACATTTGTTTTCTTATTTTGTTATCTTTTTAAGAACCACTCCCGCACCCTAGTGCTAAATCCTGTCTCACGAGGGACATCACAAACCTAACAATAACGGACACAGCAGTCGAAACAACAATTTATGAATCACACAAAGTGTTGTGTCAAACATCGCTTAAACCACTACGCCAACCATGAAGTGCAGTAATAAATAATTAAAATAATAAACGTATGTAACTAAATAGCTATACCTATTCAATAATTTCTTGGAACATTACTCGGACTTAGAATTTCGTCGAAACAAGCTGTGGGTTTACGAAATCATGATGAACTAGTAGAAGAAAAACGATTAACTAAGAATTATTCGTTACGTTATTAGACATAGGTACCTACATTATCTTTTGAATAACTAGACAAAGATTTTAACAATTGAAAAGTTTAGTACTTGCGTATTTCTATGGTATTTATAAGAATGTAATCACAGTAGGTATTCAATTATTAATAAACCAAATACCTTTGCTGTTTGCTGCCTAGGTACTCGTACATCACAATCAATTTACACCTTTCACACATTGTCTTTTGTTAATGATAGCTAATTAGAAAAACACTAATTAATTACGATGCCGAATTTCTTGTTCAAACTCCACTGAATACACTGCTAAACTGACCGATGTTTAGTAGGATTGTGTTTGGTGATGGCACTTAGGGTGAGTGAATACCTCGCGTGCGCAACGATTCCAGGTGGTCTGGTAACGAATACATGCGCCTCGCCTCTTCCATATTTTCACCAGACATGTAATACACTCGCACCATAGACGCGAACTCAATATTGGAATATTCATAATGCCAATCCATTACGAAGCGCGCGCGACGTAACACAGGTACAGTGACGGGGTCGAACGTACGGGCATCCCATTGACCTAATTTCGCGAGACTGTCGAAGTGACGAGCGGCAAATTGCAACCGACCTCCGCCCCTACCCCTGTCGCCCCGCGTTGCTATGCGCGTACGCCGGGGGTGGGGTCTGTACCTACAGTGCAATGTTTATCTGTGTGTGTCGTGTGTTTAATATCTATCTGTGTAGGTATGTGTGTGGCACGATCGAACATAGGTACATCGGCGCGCGTGATTTCTTTCATAACTACGAACTCTCGTACCAATAATTTAATATTTTTGTTACGATTTTTATAGCTTAGATTTAAAATTTTATTAGCTGGTTAGGTTCTGTAAACGATAAGTAATAAGATGGCTTTCGCTCCAAAACCAATTAAAGATTCTTCATAAAGTTTCCTACAGATTGGTATATAAATATCCTTACGTAATTACACATTTTAATCATAAAACTGCTGAAAATAAATAAGGAAATAAAAATGCGATTATAACGATCGACCGATTTCCGGCCTCTCGCCAGTCAGGCACTTTTTTGACGCGGAAGATTCCCGGCCTCTCACCAGTCACGTAGTTATAGCGTTAAAGAATATTGGATGACTTTAATTTTGTATATTGAAATGTGTATAATATTGTATGTAAATTAATTTTATTTGCTATGACATATTATTTTAATAATTATTCGTAATGTAATTTAATTATTTTGTGACATATTATTTTTAATTACTAAGATACTTTTGACAATATATCAAGACATTTTATATCTGTTTAATGTTTGTTTGTAAAATCAAATTAGAACATTGTCAATAAAATCTGTAATATTTTCTATAATGTTATGTAATCACCTATTACGTTCAAAATTTGCATGCTGATATAGCTGATTATGGTGAGACTTGTTAATTTATAATTTATAACACCAATGTACAACCCATTTTCGCAAATAAATAAATGAAATGAAATTACCCAGTTCACGATGTTATGAATTTGTAGATCCCACGTAATAGTGGGCGAACATTGAGATATAAATACATATTAAATCGATGGGGCTAACCAATTGCCGTTACCAAGCACTTTGTTCACTTTTTTAGACTGCTACTGAGAATTTGGAATAGCCCAGTAACACTTTTTGCCCGACCCGAGAATTGAAACCGGAACCTCCTGATAGCAGACACAAACGCAATTTACTAGAGCTTGGAAGTAGTCACACGGAGGCATAATATATTTAATTAGATTCAGATTATATAAACAACATTTAATTAACAAGACTTCGAGAATGATCTACAAGGTTTTGTTATCAAGCTGCTTAGCCAATTGGACTAGTCCATATTTTAATTGAAATCCAGACTTTTTTCATTTTGGCGACTAGTATTTTGATGGAGGTTGTTAGGTCCCTAAAATGCGAAATGATAATTGGGGTATATTGAAAACGTGCATTAATTAGCCACTGTAGTGGCATATGCAACTAATTATGGTGTTAGTATCTATTCACTACTTGGTAACTGACGATATCAGGAAAATCATGGCTAAAAAATCTGCTGCCAAAGCTAAGTTGAAACACAGGCCTACTCCTCTAAACCATAAAAAGTACGTGGCAGCCAGAAATCTCTGCAACAAGGTGTGTAGGAATGCGCAACGCCAATATATTCATAAATCCGTTGAAAACGGTGATCCAGCAAAGGTCTGGCAATTTCTTAAAAGTCTGGGAGTTGGCAAGACACGGCACCAATCTATTCCAAATAATATTAACCTTGATTCTCTTAATATACATTTCTCTACTTCATCCAAATTTGATGGAAATATGAAAAGTACCACCTTACAATATCTTTCATCTTTGCCAATTCCGGATTATTCTCTCTTTATCTTCTCACAATTTACCGCATGTGATGTTAAGAAAAACGTACTGGCTGTTACGTCTAATGCAGTCGGTAGTGATAGTATTAGCCGTAAAATGATCCTTCCCATCCTTGAAGAAATCCTTCCAGTTTTATGCCACATCTTCAACCATTCCATCAACCGTGGCATTTTTCCATCCGATTGGAAAGATGAAACAATAATCCCTTTGCCCAAGAAACCTAAGCCCTGTTCCTTTTCAGATTACTGACCTATATCCCTACTTCCCTTCTTGTCGAAAGTCCTAGAACTCTTAGTCCACACACAACTTAGTTCCTTCCTACATACAAATTCCCTCCTAAATACATATCAGTCCAGTTTCCGCCCTGGCCACAGTACTACCACTGCACTGGTTCCCGTAACTGATGACATTAGGCTAGGTATGGATAGTGGAAATCTAACGGTCTTGTCGTTACTTGATTTTAGTAACGCTTTCAACACCGTGGATTTTCACATCATACTTGGCATTCTACGCTCTCTTAACGTATCTCCATCGGCAATTGACTGGTTTCATAGTTACCTGTTCGGTCGCTGGCAACGTTTACGCATTGAAGACTCTTTTTCTACTTGGTCTCACACTAATGCCGGTGTGCCACAGGGTGGCGTGCTTTCTCCTCTGCTCTTCGCAATATTTATTAATACTATCTCAAACCAATTACTTTCTTCTTACCACCTTTACGCAGACGATTTACAAATCTATACGCAAGCTCCTTTAAATAAGCTGGCAGAAGCTTGTACCATTATTAAGACAGACCTGGTCAGAACCTGCGACTGGACTAAGAAATACGAACTCATCATAAATGCTGACAAAACCCAGGTAATTATTATAGGCAGCCCCAAATTAGTCTCAAAAATCAGTTGGTCCGAAATGCCACAAATTAGTTTCGATGGCAAAAATCTATTTTTTAGTAAAACTGTGAAAAATTTGGGGATCTCCTTGGACGAAAGTATGTCCTGGAAATCTCAAATGCAAGAAACGAGTCGCAAGCTTTTTGCATCCGCAGGTTCGTTGCGTAGGTTACGCAACTTCCTTCCAACTGCCACTAAAATCGCGCTCGCTCAATCCTTGCTTCTTCCTATAATTGACTATGTTGACGTCAGCTATCTTGACCCCACAGAGGAGCAGCTAGATAAACTTGAGCGTCTCCAAAACTTTTGCATTAGATTTATATTTGGACTGCGCAAATATGATCACGTCTCAGATTTTCGTAACAAACTCAAGTGACTCCCAATTCGTCTTCGCAGGAATACTCACATTCTTATATTACTGTAAAATGTTCTATTTCATCCTAGTACCCTAGCCCTCCTATCTCAAAGAACGTTTCAAGTTCCTTCATGACACACATATAAGGTCCTTGAGGTCGTCTGAAGATCTGACGTTGGAGATGCCAAGGCATTCCACAAATTATTTTGGAAAATCCTTTACCGTTCAAGCAGTGCGCCTGTGGAATGCTTTGCCATTACAAATTAGAAGAGCACCATCACTAAATATATTTAAAAAATCGTTAAAAAACACTATCTGAATATTTAACGCAATTTAATTGCTTGTATGCGGGTTCTATTTCAATGTATATACAATATCTGTCATATTATTATATTGTTATGTATATATGTATATTTTACGAATGTATGTAGGTATATATTTATTCTATGAATGTTTAAGTATTTTTATGGAATATGTAATTGTAAGTACAGGTATCCCAAAGTGATAATGCGCATAGAAATCTTCGTCACTGTTCGGCAACGGTCGTATTCCCCGAGCGTCGGAAGACGATATGTATATAGAGTTGTTAAGTGCACAATTTAGTAAAATTATGTTTTTTGTGCTAAAAAAAATAAATATTGATTTATCAGTAAAGTTTGATTCGGTAGTTCCATATAAGTAAATACTTAGTGAAGAAAACCACACGATAGCGAATATGCTACAATTTTTGTTGAATTGATTTACTTCGATTATAATACTTTTTAAGTGTCTTGCTGTAGCTGGTGTAATGATGGAAGAAAAGAAGGTTTAAGTAATACAAAGTTTATAATAGAAGAAGAAAAATGGTTTTCATACACAGGTTACATTAAAATCTTAGAAATCTAATCATAACATCTCAGTTCTAAAGTATTTACAGCAGTGATCATTCCAGAATAATATTACAATTACAAAAAAAATAATCAGAATCAGGGAGGGTCTCCATTCCTGACATCGTAGATTTATCAGAACTTTCATTATGCTCTTGTTCATTGACACTTTCCTCACTGCTATCACCTGTGTAAATAATCATTTCATCAGAAAAACTATCGATTCTTGGGTCATATTTTCTATATTAATCTTCGCATTTAACAGCATGATCACAATTTTTTTCCATTCTTCTGGTCCTATATTATTGATTTTTTCTAATTTAGCATCTTTAACTGACGTGACAGTCATTGCAATATTTTTTTTGGCTACGTGTTTGGGACCAAATATTTTCAATGGGGTTAAAATCGGGATGATATGGTGGCGATCGTATAATTTGATGCCCACGTTCCTCCATTATACGGTCAATGACAAATTCTGTGTATTTCTCTTTATGTCTTTTTATAATTACATACAAATCAGATTTCAGTCTTTTTAGGTCATGCGGAATGTTGTGTTGTTGTAACCAAGCTATCATTTGTGGTTTAGGTGTGTTTGAGTTTGGTGGTTTCACAGACAGCTTATTTTGATATGGGGCGTTGTCAATTACCAACACACTATTAGGAGGCATGTTAGGAATCAATTGATTGCGTAGCCAAGCTTGATAACGTTCCGCGTTTATTTCTTTATGATAATCACCTTCTGAGTCGACACATTTATGTAACATTAGAGCCCCTGGGACGAAGCCTTTTATGTATGCACGTATGACTCATCCATAAACACTATATTTCTACCAGAATTCCTCAGCTGTTGTATTTCTCTGAGATATTTGATCCTTTTTAAACGTATATCATGCTTTTCCATAAGTAACCGTCTGTTATTATCAGTTTTCAGAAACCTAAACCCCATTTCTTTCAAGATCAGCCTTAAAGACTCTGCACAGCCTTTGAAATTAATAGCTTCGATCAACTTTTTTCTCAAATTATTTATAGTTGGGAGTTCTTTGAGCGTCAAGTGAAAATTGTATATCATATTACGAATAACACAGTAGCCGAAATCATCAAGTCCCAGCCGAAATCTACTTTTAGGTTTTCCTTTTTTCGGTGTGGAAAATTTCATTGATTGATTCTGTTTTTTTTCGTTTAAAATATTAGTCAAAGTTCGTCGTGAAATTCCTGTAGCTTTTGTAACACGGTCCTGATTTTTTTTTTAATAACCATCATGGTCTTTTTTGAAAACATTGGCTTCATTTAAGAAATAAAGGTACACATTAAATACCATTTGCCGTGCTTGTGATTTAAGTGGCTTTCCACGTTTAAATTTATCCATTCTGGAAGAATACGTCTGAAAGAAAATATTATGGGCAGAGTTAGACATATTTTTATTTATTTGTTGTATTATTGCATTATGTACTAATATACTTTATAATATTATTTATTCCTATATCTATTTGTTTATTGTGTGTATCTTTTTAAAATGCTTTTTTTTTACTACTTAATATGTATTTAAAGTAGGTATTTTTAATTTTTTAATATTAACAAGCCGTGAAAGAATTTAGTATATTTACCTATTTTACAAAATAAACTATTTAAATTTGAATAACATAATTAAATTCACCTTTGAAAACAAAACCAAAAAGGGTGTGTAATAGCAGCTCTATATAATTCCACACAGAGAGAACACGTGCAGTCACCACCATTATATAAAGACGACTGACGGACCTTTGACGGACCTTAATATTCACTCCTATTTCTTTCGAACAAGGTGCAAAATGCAAGTGCATTGTTTAGGGCTCTTACAATTCAATGATTCGGGTGTTTCCGGGAATACGACAATTAACGAAGATCTGCATGCGCATTATTAATTTGGGAGTACTGCATGTATGTATTTTATTTAAATCTTCAATACTGATTCATAGTATTTAACTACACCATCGCCAGCATGTATAACTGATTAACATAATTCCTGTCCATCCTAAGGTTGCCTCTAAGAGATCGCACTAAGCGATAAGACCGCCCATTGTACATTACTTGTAGTTTTAAGCCACTTGTACTGTAAAAAATTATTTTGGTGTGCAATAAAGTGTAATTTATTATTATTTATTATTATATTTCAGATTATAGTTACAATTAAGCTTATTGATAACACTGTTTACTGTAAAACGTATAATTTTATTGGGTATTAATTAAGTATTTAAAATATTTTGTAATTTATCGGAATTTGCGTTTGTTTTATTTGAGGTCACAACTGGCTAATTCATATTAACTAGCAATAAAATTATACTAATAATATAATATTGGGTAGCTGTGTTGATACCTATAATATTACTATGAGATAGCGAAAATCTGAAACATTTTTTTAAATGCCATTAGAATATGTCATAATTCGATCTCACTTATATTTTTCATACCTATTTTCAAAATAATTTAGATTTTTTCCAGTTTTTAGAAATAGTAGCAAAATAATTTCACTAAAATTCAATCTTGTATAAAAAACAAGAAGTGTAGGAAAAACAAACAATTTTACATCTGCTAATGCTAAAACATGTAATAGATTGAATTATATAAATTGACTAATCCAGGCAAGCTTTATCAAATTCTTCTAATAGAAATATGAACCGATTTCTGCGAGAAAATAAGTTATAGAAACGACATCCTAGTAATATTGGTTTGTTTTCGTACAAGTGAGTTGTCAACTTTGGTGTCGGCATTTTTAGACTACTCAAAGGCCTCCTCCATTACCTTCTAAAGCACGGTAGCACTCTGTAAATGCCACACGCGTTCACTAATCTAGGTGGCGTCCTCTCTAAGCGTTGCTTAACTTACCCGACCTAGTACGAGTGGCAAGCCGGACCACGCTGTGTACGCTAGCTGTAATTTCGTCATCGGTCCATCTGGCTGCGGAGGGAGACTAACATTAAGTTTGCCAAGAGTCGCAATTCGAGAACCTACTTACTCCACCGACCGCCGGTTTTTTGACGGACGTGGCCAGTCCACTGCCCGTTCAGTTTGCTACATCTCTGAACTATGTCAGTTACTTAGGTCTTCTGCCGGATAATAACGTTCCGGAGTGTATCCCCCCTACATTTATCTAAATCTTTCCTCTTACAAATAAAATATTAGTCATGGGATATTCTCATCGATCCATGTTTTTGTATCGGTCTTAAAGTTGGAATTATTTAGACTTACCAAGAAATTCTAGTAATTTACGACTATCGAGAGCTTAGTCATAGTAACAATAATTAAAAAGCAAAGTTCAACGAAACACTAAAATATAAATAACGAATTAATGTGAAACTCAAATTAATAAAGGTTATAATTATAAGAGACGAACTTTCGTGAGTTTAGCACTTAATATTTATAATCGGATCTGGTGAATTTGAACTAAAATAATTTATTTTGATAATAATTTCTTAGGCGTTTCTAAGAATTTTTGCTGCTAACAATACAGTGGCATTTTTAGGGTTCCATGTTTAAAAAGGAGAAAATGGAACCCTTTTAGACTTACTTTGTTGTCGGTATGTCTGTGTCTCGCCTGCTGACATGCTATGCGGCTGTGTGACCTTTTGCTTTTATTTTCGTCACCTTAGTTACTACCTCTGTGGTCCTGTGGATAGCGTATGTGTCTGCTGATCCGGAGATCCCGGGCATAAAGTGTTACTGAGCTTTTTTGAATTCTCAGTAGCAGCACGGAGTCTGGCAATGTGCCCGGTAACGGCAATAGGCTCGCCCCCTATTACTTGGGATCTTAAAAGGCGAAATGTGGGTGTAATATTACACACTGCCTACCCCTTTGGAAATACAGGTATAACGATGTACAAAAAAATAATTAGTAATCCACCTTGTGAATAATAATCATTACTTTTCCATTTAATTCGACTTTATTGTTATTTGAAAAAAATGCAATAATAATTATTACTATCGTAAAAAGGTAGCCAATGTGCTACTCTATTGTACTGAGGCTGCGCCTATAGTTGTAACAATCCATATACCAATATGCCAATTTAATGGATAAGCTGTATACTAATTTTTTTTATTAAAATCCATTCAGTAGTTTTCGGTTTCGGCTAACATAAATATTAATAATTTCGAGTTGGCTAGTTCTTTTTCGAGAAGACGAGAAAAACGTGGCAGTGTGTGCATTTTAGTTCATAAGTCTTTGGATTATAAACCATTGCAGTTATGCTATGATTTATCAAGCGAAAGGATTTTTGAATGTTGTGGTGTTGATATACCTTCAATGCAATGTATAGTTATATGCCTCTATAGAATACCAGGTGCAAACATATCTGTTTTCTTTGACAAACTGGAAACATTAATGTACAAACTGGATATAAGGGACAGCAAAAGGATCATTATTGCTGGGGATTTGAATATAAATACTTTGAAAAATAGTGATATATCGCTGAGACTAAATAGCTTTCTTCTAAATTATAACCTCGAGTCACACATAGTTGAACCCACAAGACAGGAAGCTTGTATTGATCACATCCTTAGTAATATGAGACAGGCCACTGGTAGCACACAACAACTATGTCTTTCTGATCACAATACTGCTCAAAGCTTGGTGTTTCCTGTAAGGCATGTAATACTGAAGCCGTCTTATATGTATGTTTATAGGCGGGATTACAATGAAGAAAATATTTCAAAGTTTAAAAAATGTCTTTTTAGCTTGTCTTGGTCTGAAGTACTGAGTGAGGGTGATTGCCATGCAGCATATAATTTATTTCACGACACTTTTGCAATGTTCTACGATTTATGTTTTCCCATACATAGGATAAAAATTAAAAGTAATATTTCAACTCCTAAATGGATGACTAATGGCATAAAAAAGTCTTCAATCACAAAAAGGTATTTAAGATATAGTTGCTACAAAAACAAAAATAATGATGCTAAATCGCTTTATGCAAAGTATAACAAATTATTTAAAAGATGTGTTTCGGTCTCTAAAAAAAACATGAACAGTAAGTACATTTCTAACGCATTAAACAAATGTAAAGCAGCCTGGGACATAATTGGCAATAAACTTGACAATGGGAAGAATTTTAGCGAAATACACCAAATATACTACAAGGGAAATTATATTACGGATCCAACAGAAATAGCTGGAGTGTTTAATAAGTTTTACATCTCGAAAACAAACACTCCACATCACTTTACTTCTAATTATCGGTTGATAAACAGAGTAGACTCAACGATATTTTTGACACCTTGCTCTAAAACAGAAATCGAGAGGGCTATAAAATCGTTGTAAAATACAAACGCTGTTGGCTACGATGGGCTCGCAACAAATATTATAAAACGCAGTTGTGAGGAGCTGTCTCCAGTACTACTTCATATCATAAACCTTTCTTTTTCTCAAGGTATTTTTCCCGACAAGCTGAAGACCTCCATTGTTAAGCCATTGCACAAAAAAGATGATAGACACGAATTAAGTAATTACCGACCAATAACATTAATACCAATATTCTCAAAAGTCCTTGAAAAATTAATGCATGTGCGTATCACAAACTTTTTAGACAAACACAACGTGATCGTAAAAGAACAGAACGGATTTCAAAAAAACAAGTCTACAACTCTAGCTACCTTCTCATTAGTAAAAAGCATAACAGAATCTCTAGATAAGAAAAGACGCGTTTCGGCTATATTCTTTGATATGTCGAGTGCCTTTGATTTTGTGGATCATCAAACTCTGTTAAATAAATGCGACATGTATGGTATTCGAGGTAACGCTCTGAGTTGGTTGGGTGGCTACTTGAAGGTTCGCAAGCAATGCGTCGAGGTATCTCGTGTAGATAAAAATCAAACCATCACGTCATACCAGTCTACATATAAATTAAATAAATTTGGAGTACCCCAGGGGAGTGTACTGGGACCCCTTTTGTTTTTGTTGTATGTGAATGATATCCCAAAGGTCACAAATCACTCATGCACTTTGTTTGCCGATGATATTTCGGTGGTGGTTCGACAAGATAAAAACTCTAATGATGACTATAAGCAAACTTTAATAAACACCATTGAAAATATCTCCACCTGGTTAAAGTCAAACAACCTGGTGGTCAACTTATCAAAGACAAAAATCATTCAATTCAAGAATTACAATTGCAAAATATCGGCCCTAAATGTGCATTACTGTGGCAATGAAATATCGGAGGCTATGGAAACGAAGTTTCTTGGTTTGGTACTTGATAGCAACTGCAACTGGAAGGCCCACATAAAAACAGTATGCACCCGCACAAATAGGTTCGTATTTGCTCTAAGAAGGACTGGGAAACTTGCTAACGAAAATACTGCCTTGATAGCATATCATGGTTATGTTGGGTCAATACTAAGATATGGTATTTTATTGTGGGGCAACTCAACCGACATAAGTAAGGTATTTATCTCACAAAAAAAGTGTGTTAGGGCAATATGCGGTGCGGCCCCACTTGACTCTTGTAGGCCTCTATTCAAGAATCGACATCTGCTTACCGTTACTTGCATTTACATCCACGAAATTGGTATATTTGTTAAAAGACATCCTGACCTTTTTCAAAAAGTAAGTGCAACTAAAAAATTTGGTACTAGAGACGAAACTAAATTATTGTTACCAAATATGTCAACTACCCTTTATAAAAAGAATAGTTATTGCATGTGTATCCAGGTCTTTAACAAAATACCTAAGTCTATAAGAGAATTGCCTTTATCGCGCTTTACGTATGCACTCAAAAAATGGCTTATTTCTAAATGTTTTTACTCCATACAAGATTTTTTTATGTATAATAATAATCAATAATAATATTGTAATGACATGAATTGACATACTTACCTAATATAATGAAATTTTAGTTATTGTAATTTGTATTTTGTCTGTTTGTTTACAACATGTTAATTCATTTAATAATTATTTTTGTATCTTTATATATTTTGACATTGTTTTAACCTTTCTTTTTCAACTAATTGTTCGTTTAATGTAATAATAATCCATATTTTTATTTGTAATTTTGCACACCGGCTATGGTGAGACATGCTGTACTATAATATGATGTTGAAACACCTACGTACCTTCGTAACCATGTTTCTTGCAAATAAACATTCTATTCTATTCTATTCTATTGTTAAGGAGTATATCCATAATCATCATCATAAACTTTCACGTTTATAATAGTAGTAACATAATTAGTAGTTTAATTGATCACTTTTCACGAATAAAAATAACAAATACCTAGTATCCTACCATGCTATTCTGCGACATTTTGAATGTCGTTTCTGTTCATAAAACAGAACCAGATTTCTAAAGCAATACGGCTAAATCGAAACGTAATGTCTTTTTAAATTATTCTAAGGCGACAAAACACTGTTATTACTTAGTCGGTTGTCGTTGTCTTAGGCCGGTGGCTACAAGCCTAATGGTAGCGAGATAATATTGGAAAAAGGCAATAAGATCTTGAAATTCCAAATGTGTCCCGATGCCGACTGTCGATATTGGCGTTGTGTGCTTGTGTAAACTAGTATATCAATGAAAATCATGTGAATATGTATTGTGTATGACTATTTTATTTTTAAAAGGCACAGTAGCAATCAATAAAAAATATCAGTGCTTCCCAAATTCAGCTCTGTAGTTTCACTACATTCTGGCGTCGAGTCGCAAATTACTAGAGGCATGGCCTTTCTTACTTCTCTGTCTCTTAACCTCTTGAAATACTTCCATAACTCCAAAAGAAAAATAATAACTTAGGTGTTACTACGTCAAAGGCTTCGGAAAACTATTGAAAATAATCACCTAAATGTCTATTAACAAATTATTCCCCTGTTTATTGAATTAAGACACACAACTTAAAATGCCTACCAAAGTAGGTACGACAGCATTCTTAAACAAAAATGCAATAGCAAACGGTCACCCAACCACAATGTGAAATGTGCAAACGTTGCTTAACTTTACAAACAAGTCAAGTGACGCTATAAGCGCTACTATTCCAAACACACCAGTGTGTGTATAAAAAAGACTCAACATAAAACGTCTATCGTACCCTTTGCTCGTTCAGCCATGATACGCCAACATAACAATACATCAGGCTAAGAGTACAAACACCATCTTGGTTTCTGAATTGTTTCCCAAGCACGAGGTTATGGCAATACTCAACTGCAACCGTTACTTGAGAGGGTTTATTGTGCTCTATATCAGGGAGTAGGCGTTTACTAGATGTTTCAGGGCTTTAAAATGAAATTTTAAGAGTGAAAGATACTGTACATATTATTATGTTTGTGATAAAACCTAGCGAATGCGAATAAAAATGATGGCGAATAACAATGTTTGCGTAAAAGATACTATCTTTCAGATGACTTTAAAATTAGAAAGACTTTTGTATGAATTTATCTGAGAAATAATTTAACCGGCACTTATCGGCAAGTGATAAAAATGGGCCTTTGCCTAATTTGCATTTTTTATGTCATTTTTGTTGTTCAATTTCTTTTTCTCTTGACGATTGCTTCTTAATTTCCAAATATGTAGTATTTGAATTTAGGATAATGTATTCACTTATCTCTTCTGTTACATTTCGATTTGTTTTAAGAAGTATTTTTATATACTGTGGTTGCATAATGCTCTTGCAAAAGTGGGTTGAAAATACAGGTAAATATTAGCTCTGTCTTTCGCAAAGTGTCTTGAGCTCTCTGCCAAGATTATTTTTATAAAGGATCTCGTTTATCTCTGGAAAGTTTGTAACGATACGTAGACGCTTTTATCCCTCAAAAGTTTTGACAGTTTTTAGTTATTTTAAAATTGGGTCCAAAATTATACTTGTCCGAAGGTCTTGTCGAAGACTTGTTGTTCACTCAAATTAGTTTTATTCGATTTTCGGAGACATTTTATGTAATATAAAAAAATAAATAGGGGCTTACCTAGGTTAGAGATTTTTTATTTGCACATGATTTTATCGCCAGATTTAGAGCCTCCTGCTCTATATCAGAACCCGTTGGCTATAGGATTTCGTTTTACTATTTCGTTTTTTCGATTCGATAATAATAATAATAATATTCTACCACATTCACACAACACCATCTAGTCCCAAACTAAGCAGAGCTTGTACTATGGGTACTAGGCAATGGATAAACATACATATATACTTTTTTTTTATAAATATATACATATTATTGAATTATTCTATTTTTTTATTGCTGTAAAGTGGGTGCAATGTTTTGTTATAAAGCAGAGTAGGCTTCGGGAGAAGAAGTCGGTATGAATCTAAACACATACTCTTTTAAAAATATTTAAAGCTTTTCCCTTACGCTGTTGTATCGTAATACGATGTTGTATCGTAATTGTCGCATGGGACACTGAATCAAATAATTTTAAATATATATTGCATGTCAAGTGAATGCTATAGTCACTGGAATTGGTAACTGCATTAGGCGATGGGCTCAAAATGCGTAGTGAACGGACATTATCATAATCATGCGCATAAAAATGGACGACCGTTTCGGAACGATATTGCTCTCTGATTCTGAAAGTACGTAAAGTCTATCATACCAGCCACTATGAACATCTATAGCAGTTGAATTTCAAAAAATATGTAGTAAAAGCACACAACCCTCTAGAATGGTTTCACTAATACCCTGCAATTCTGTTAACTACGGCAGAGTAGCAGACTATTCATCATCATCATCATCATCGGCCTTGTAAATAAACTGTTCCACTGCTGGGCACGGCCCTCTTCTTGCTATGAGAAAGATTAGGCAATAGTCCACCACTCTGGCCAAGTGCGGGTTGGCAGACTTCACATGTCTTTCGAGAACATTATGGAGAACTCTGACATATAGACATGCAGGTGTCCTCACGATGTTTTCTTAACCGTTTAGCAAGCGATAATTAACATAATATAATAAGGATAGCAGCGATAGCCTAGTGGAAAGACTGGCGGGCTACTACGCAGAGGGTCTCGGGTTCGAATCTACGGCGCGCTCTAGTAACTTTTCGAAGTTCCACGCCATTTTGGGGGCGCACAGGGGGTCGCGTTAGCATTCTACCCTGGCACCCCGGCGGATAGCCTGAAAGCCACAACCTCCTTGGCAGCGGATGAAGATGCTGGGCTCCGCCGCCAAAATACCCAGCGGCCGCAGAGCATTGGGAGGTCAGAAACCTGGCAACACCGCATCTCCTCTTCCTCTGCGGCCCCACCGCGACGCAACAAATGGTTCGCCCCATTTGGTCGGCGTAGGGCGCGCGGCAACGCAACACCGACACGCCTCTCGTCTTGCGACCGCGGGGGACAGAAAGAACTTTCCCCCGCACCCGCACCTTTGGACGCATCCTGCGCAGGCCTCCATCAAGCCCACGCGGAGCGTCCACTCCCGGGATCTCGCTTAGCTTCACTACTCAGCCCGCCCTCTACGACAAGGTGGAGATCCCACGAGGGGGAAGTGGACTATTGCCCTAACCTAAACCTTTTTACAAATGAGAAGTTCTCAGCAGTGGGATAGATTACAAACAAGGTTGAAGTTACTATTTATAATTAATTTGTTTATTTTTATACGCAGTTCTCGGACAACAATGCTACAACGAGCACTTTGAACCTGGTGCCGATGGCTGAAGACCACGAGAAGTTCCTGGTATGCAGAGCAGACAACCCCAGGGTGCCTAACACTGTCATAGAAGATCGATGGCTTCTCAATATACACTGTGAGTTTTTTTGTATTGTGACTAATTTTTAGGTGATAATTAAATATAATTTCTCTCGCCGAGGAACGGTTATCGAAACAAAATGTCAACGATGCGTTATTCTGGTATGTTATAGATAGATACTTTATTGTACATCATACAAAAAAACATGAGTATAGTGCTCAAAGTATTAAGAACTTTAAACTTGTGGTACAAGTCTTATCGTAAAATGCCATTTCACCCAGACTAAATCAGACAACCGATTATATGGTATATTACTTCAAAGTTACATAAAAACCCGATCCGTCGTTTCTGCGTGAAAGAGCAAAATGTAACATCCATACGTCCATTCTCAGAAACTTAATATTTTCTAATTTCAACCATATAAATCAATGTGACTACAAGCAGTTTGTTAGTTTTCTGCGAATCAGAGCGTAGAAATACAAAATAAAACATATGGATTTGCATACGACTGCATCTTTTACTTTTTGGCGCTCAGAAAGTGACATCCAAAGTCAATTTCTTTTCCAATTCGCATACAAAGTATGCTTATGTTTGTAAAGCAAAAAGTACGCCCTGTACATAATAAAAAGTACTTTCTTAAAGCTTTAAAGTACCTTAAACTGAGATATTTCTTCCAACTTTGTTTACAGTTCAAAGTTTTCACAATCTAATAATTTGAAAATATTCGATTGGTATTTTTTGGATATAAAATTAGACACTAAATATGTGTAGATGCCTAAGCTATTAACAACTTTAACAGTATACGTTGGTTTAAAAATTCACAAATAAATTAAAAATAAATTATTAACAAATTTTAGTTGAGATTGATTAATTTAAAGAAGCTGAGAACATCTATGGCATTCAAGACCATCTTCTAAGAAGGTAATATAAACTTAGCATCCCTCTATCTCGTTGCACGACTTGGCCAAGGTGCATTTGGTTTATTTACGAATCTCAACATCTATTATTATACCATCCATAGAACGATGGGGGTTCAGAACACCGGGGACGGTCCCGCAACCTTAGTGTCGGCTCCTTTCCACCAATTAGGTTCCGAATAAAGATTTGCCGAATAAAAAAATGTCGTCCCGGTGTCTGTAATAAAATCTTGGAAGATAAGTTTGGGCTTCTTCGCGGTGTTCTATTGAGCTGAAATTTTGCATGCATGTGTATATCACATAATATCGCGTGACAATGCAATACTATGATGTCATCAAGCTGATCTGATAATGTAGATGAAAGATGGCAATTGGAACACACTGCAATAAAAAATACAACCCTATCTTTTAATATGTTTAGTGCATTTAATCTATTCATTTTTACGTCTAAATATATTATCTTCAATACTTTTAGAATTTACTCTAAAATATGAAAAGAAATCTTAATTCATGGTCAAAATTATTTTCACTTTGTCTTGCTCATAATTTGTCACAACACGGTCTAATTAACCCTTAGCTGGTTTCACTAAAAAAGGCAACGTAAGTGGTATAGGGGTCAAAATTGACCCCAGATATTACACAGTAATATAAAATGATACAACTGTACATTATAAATTTTCTTTTTATTTAGGAAAAAATACTTACAATGTAATGTTTTATTAAATTTGTATCATGTTTTAACAAGAGATCACATATTTAATAAATAAAACAGGAAGTATCTTCTTATTTGACAAGACTCTACTTGAGGTATTCTTATTTATATATAAAAAGAAAAAATAATACAAGAAAACATTTTGTATTCGATTTTGTATATAACAAATATAATAAAAAAGGAACTTCCTATGAGATCACAAATAATAAAAAAATGACAATCTAAAACAATTAATCTATTTGTTCCTCACAAACGCTGATAATTTTCTGGTCACAAGCAGCTATTGTGGCCAGATTCTTCGTATTAATCTTCCAAAAGCTGTGAGATTTCACCGTCACGTAAAAATTATATGTAAATTAAGTATAAAATAGTGAAACATTATAACATAAATCATACAATAAAATGTACGCTTCCGGAATCGCGGTCAAATTTGACCCCAGCAGTGTACATATCTCCGTTCTCACTAGCACTTAAGTGACGCGCGTCCGTAACTCGCCGCACTCCGCGACGTAATGAGATTACCCCGATGCGCAAGAGTGTAGGTGCTTTTACTGAAAAGGTGTGATTAAAAATATGAGGCTTTGGGGTAAATTTTGACCCCGATACCATTTAAGGGTTAAAAGGTAACAAGATATAAATTACTTATACCAAACCGCTACAATGGTAACCAAAAGCCGAACGATGTTCGCTTAAATTATAATTATTAATTAAATACACAAAACAAAGTGATTGCCGTAATTAGTAACGTGTCCAAAACTATTTAACGGCGACATCAAAACTAGGTTTATAGGTCAAAACAAATTGTAATTAGGGCCATTTATATTATGTCACTAGAAGAACCCAGTTAATATCAGAAATATGGTCATATTATAATTGAATTGTCAATAGAATTCTAATTCAAGTAACTAACGTAAGCCTAGTTTAACTAGCTTTCGTCCGAGGTTTCTTTCGTGGATGAAAAGTAATATTGGACTTACGAAAGGAACAATTTAATAAAAGCGTATCAGAAACCCTTAAAAAATTGATTCCTTGTTCACTCTTCTTTCACCTTCAAGATTTACGACTCAAAAGCAAGCTATCTACATCCTTAAATTTATACTAAAATGTGGTTATGACATTAAACGGAACACACAAGCAAACACACTCTTGCGTTTATATCGTTAAATAGAGATTAAATTTAATCACGTAGGTGGGTTACCTATGTTGATTAGGCCTGTCTGCTAAGCCGGAGGATGTAGGTTCGACTGCCACCAAGGTTAATTTATATTTATGTAAACGAAAGTTCGTCCTGTGCCATTACCCTGTGTAATATAAATACACCAGTTATACCACAATATATCTGAATGGGCGAGCAGAAATTCTCTAATACTGAACCCAAATAAGTCTAAGTTTTTGTTCATCGGCACTAGGGAGATGGTGAGCAAGGTGCAGGGATGTGGGCTGGATTAACATCCAGCCCACATCCCTGCACCTAACGGATCAAAGGTTGTCAAATAGAGCAGGTACAAGAGGCTCGGAACCTGGGTGTTGTATTTGACCAGTGCTTACACTTTGAGACTCATATTGCAGAGGCAGTCCAAAACTGTTTTTATAGGTTGAAACTAATATATCAGATTCGACACTATATTGACGAGGAAATGCGTATTCACTTATGTGAAACGTTGATCCTGTCTAAGCTGAATTATGCAGACACGGTGTATGGTGCCTGTCTGCTAAACCGAACTGAAAGGCTAATTCAGCGGGTGCAAAATGCTTGTGCACGATACTGCTTTAATGTTCCACCACGCTCACATATTACACCCTTTCTAAACAAAAATAAGATCTTAAAGATGTCATCTCGAAGGAAGTTACACCTGGCCTCACTTCTTTTCGGAGTTATATCTACAGGTACGCCCACATACCTCTACAATAAACTTACATGGTCCAGCGATCTCAATAAACACATAATGAGAGGGTCTACTTACCTATTGGTTACGCCTAGACACCGAACAGCTGCTTTTCGTGGTAGTTTTAAAATAACTGCAACTCATTGTTGGAACGACTTGCCACCACCTTTAAGAACCCTGAAATCAAGTTTCAGTTTTATTAGAAGATACAAACAACATCTGCTAAAACAAAAACTTCAACCTTAAAACTTACCACTCTATGCAAAACTATACCGGTCTCACTGTACCTATTATCATCCAACTGGCCAGCGACACACTTAATACTCCAAGGCCAGTTGTTTGTGAGTATTGGGATTTTCTTTCACTCGGCTTAAAACTGTGATATGTCCCATATAATATTAATGTCCTGACGCATGGCAGACACACAAAAGCAATGCCGATATATATTGTAATTGTTACAAACATAATTATTATGTGTTTCACACGTGCGGAATTTGAAATTTATCTCCAAATTTCTGTTTGTTTGCTGTTTGTTTATAGTTTCCACCATTGTTATTATTGTTGGCTTGGCGTCTGTTTGCAACTTTCAAACTCCGCGCGATCAGGCGCGTGCACAGATAATTAATATACAATAGCCCATAGCCAATAGCCATAGACAGGTGACCATGGTGGAAGCTCACAGTTTGTCCATTACTGTATGTTTAATTAGTTTTTAAGATTTAACCAATTTGTTTATAGAAACTTTTTGCTCGCGTCCGTAATATATTTATTTTATTTATTAATAATTAATTTATTTATAAAAACGGTCCCAACTGAAAACCAGCGCCATCTTGTGTCACAAGATGGCAATATGCTGAGTTGGGCCCGATTCTGTTTAGGTTATAATATGATAAGTTAGTTTAAGTTTTTATGTTACTTTCTGTAAAACCTGAGCAGAATAAATGAGTTTTCTTCTTCTTCTTCTTCAGTTTATCCCGCAAACGTTGCTATAGCAATGAAAATTGGGAAAAAGGAGTGAAGATTTAGGGTTATGAATATTTTTAAGGCAAATCATAAAAAAAACAAAAGTAGTCCAAAAATAATAATGAATTCTGGAGAGAGCTATCCTTATCGTATAGAGGTATAAAAATACCTGCCACTGTTTTTCAGACCTACCAAATATGCTAAAAAAATCAATCATAAAAACAGGTCAAGCCAATTCAGTGTTCCATTTTAGAGATCTTTATTTATTACATTAAGTTGTATAAAAAAGAAAGGTTATTCATTTTCTAAAGAACAATGCCCCTTTTTCTTAGAGACGCCGGCCCAGGTGTGGACCGTATTAAATCGTAGTAGTTATTGCATTTGATAAAAGAGTGTTAAACTAGAATTTTGAGATTGATTAGAGGTCGTCCACATTCAAAGTTTTATTACAAGAAGTACTTTTTATGCTCCAAAAACATTAGGTGTGTATGTACTTTTATTAGAATAGTTAGAGTATTTCGTAGTTTTGAGTGGAAAGAAATGAGTTAATCGTTTGGTAAGGGTAGAAATTCGAAAGAAAAGCCAGAAGTCGTAAAAGATCCACAAACATTCACAATGCGCACGGGCAAATAACAAACATACACAGCAAACATAATAAAATAAATTGACTATGACATTATTGACATTTACTAACAGTAAAAAAAGTGTTGCCATTTTGCAGTTATTAAATAATATTGATTAATCGATATATGTAGATTTCGGACAAGGTTATCAATCTATATATTTGGTTCAAAATCGAAGTTATTTGTAGTTAATCGCATATATTCCTTAAAAATACACATAATAAAAATGTTTAAAGACCAAATAAAGATTTGCTAGTCACTAAAATCATTTTGAGTAGAGAAACTGTAAAATCGATTAAGATAATCGATTTAATATTATGAATTCTTTACTGGCAATTTCTGATCTATTACGTGTTGGCTATTTAGACGTTAACACATCTTTTTAAACCTATTTATTGATTATGTTTCTCGGCACACCTTTAGTAATGCCTATAAATTAAGTTATAAATAAAAAATTGGTTGCCTGTAAAGTCGGTATACGGGCGAAAGTTTTACGTGACAACGACTTTGAGTGGTAAAATAATTTTAATGTGAATATTCATTCGTATAGTAGGAAGAAGGATGAAAGACGAGTGCCTTTCACTTTTTATGTCTGTCTCTCTCGCTCTTAGGCGGGACGCGTGCCTCTCACTCGCTCTCATTGTGAGCGCATAACGTGAGCGGAGCGTAACGCAGTTTCTTGAAGTGTCACCCGGCAAACCAATTTATAAGACGTTGTCACGTCAAAAGGATTATTCAACAACAAATTGAAACTCTATTGTGCTGTTCATGAGTATCAAACTGGGCCAGAAATGGGCATTGTTCTTTGGCAATACCAAAGCCATTGAAATTAAACTACAGTTTACGGATTTTATCGCGTCATATTGTTATTACATTTAAACCGAATGATCTTTATTCCAAGAATGATACGAGAATCTATTGAAATTAAAAAGCATCCTAATTTCAATAGGGAAGATGGTTGGAATGTTCCTCCAGCTTGGGACCCTGTTATCAGGCTAATGAAACCCAAGAAGGACAAAGTCACCAGAAGACATCAAGACACAGTGAGCACATTCTGCGTAGATAGTAACACCAATAGTTGAAAAATATTCGGGTACTTTGAGATAACTTTTAAATTCAAGACAAAGACAAATACCACCTCAGTCTGCCGTGAACATGAATCCTGTAAAGAATTCGAAACGTCGGCTAGTAATAAAAATGTAGTTTCTAGATCATTCGGTTTAAATGTAATAACAAGTGAAACCAATATAACGCAATAAAATCCGTAAACTGTAGTTTAATTTCAATGTGTAACATTCGCGTAAACCCAAGAAAATATTATAATACCAAAGCCACTTGACATATAAAGTTTAAATTCAGCATATAGGCAGAAAAGGTCAGCTTAGAAATGGTGTCTGAAAATTCATCTCGCAAGGGTTAAAACGAGGGATGGAAAATAGACAGGATGTAAAAAGACCCTTAACGAAAACTGAAATCCCAGGTTGTACCAATCACTACGAACATTTTTTACTTCTCTACCATACCTGGGAAATTACGTACAAAATCGATGCATTTACCCCGCCAATATGTTCTTTAGATGCCCTCTAACCCCATGGATGAGTAAGTATTTCAAGCATTGCATGCGCGCGCTTTTAATTGCGGTTTAAAAATGTGAAACCTCAAAAAAAATCCTTTCTCAGGTATTATTTTTGGTTAGTATGACTTGGCATGATGTCCACAACGAGTAGACTTCGGCTTGGTGATGGGTCTTGTGACATCCTGTATATAGTTCTGGTATTTTATCTATAACTTGTTTTTACTGAATATCATAGATTTTATTATCGGTTATAGGTTATATTTATACGACATCCATTAGGAACTATCTAGTTGTTTGCCCTCTTGCTCACGGCAATTTTTAATTTTGTGGATTTTTCACAGAGACAAGAGTGACGATTTGAGAAAATGGTGGGACGGTAGTGACTTTTTGTCCTTTTTTCGACTTGGCCGGAGCCTTCATGACAGCTGGAACCGACGGCCTAAGTTGCTCTCCGTGGCAAACGATATTAACAATTCAATACAAACATATATACATACATACATATACTCACTTTTTCCCGTCGGGTTAGGCAGAGACAACGGAACTCCACTTGCTTCTATCCTTACAAACCTCACGCGCATTCCTCTACATTAATTACTCTGTTCATACATTTTACATACATAACTCCGCAAAATCAGTAGTGCGCCTCATCGTTTCTAATCTGATATTCTTTTCATGGTAGTCTTTTGGTATGGCTAGAGCCAGATGTCAGTTAAAGCTTATGCGATGATCATGCGAAAATTTTCAATCGAATTGACTGTATAAGGATAACTACAATTGTTCGCAGATGTCCCAATAGTAAGTCTGAAGCTGGGGTCCAACCTGAACCCTGGCTACATCAAGGAAGGAGATGATGTGTACTTCGAATGCAGTGTGAAAGCTAACCCGAAGTCTAAAAAGCTGACTTGGTATAAAGGGGTGAGTAAATTTGTTTTAATCGTTTAGAAAGAAATAAGCTTGTGACATATGTGGCGATTTAGGTCGTGGCATAATTTATGATAGTCTCACATATGTACAAGGCCTTAATTGCAGTAATCGTGATAAAAATATCGAGCACACTTGACAAACATCACAGCCCCCCGAACAAGCCGGTTTCCGCCGCAGCTTTTCTACTATCGATCAACTCCATTCTGTCAACCAAGTCATTGAAAAACATATAGAATTTCGACTCTCACTCTATGTAGCATTCGTGGAGTATACAAAAGCTTTCAATAGTATCACTCACAGCTCAATTATCACTGCTCTTTACAAACAAGAAATCGATCTCCCTTATATTCAAATTCTGCAAGATATTTACAAAACCAGCACCGAAGCTATTAAAATTGGTTCTTTATCAGGACCATCTTTCCGCATCAGAAAGGGAGTCTCGCAAAGCGATCCACTATCCCCGAAATTATTTACGGCTGTATTGAAAGACATGTTCCAAAAGCCGGTAGCAGGATGGGCAGCAAGGGGTGTTATGGTTGGCAACAAAAGATTATCCAATCTCCGATTCGCCGACGATATTGTCCTCTTTTTGTCAACAGCTTCCTAGAAGATTCAAATACTTGAAGACCTTGGCGGCTTTTTATACGGCTAGCCTAGACGATGGACTCAAAATGAATATGCCAAAGACCAAGCTGATGACAAAACACCGTACATCGTAGAATCGTAGTGAGAGGTGGGGTGGTCGCATACGTCGATGAATTTGTCTATCTTGGTCAAATAGTCTCTTTCCAGGCAAGACAAAACAAAGAAGTGGCAAAACGCACCGAAAATTCCCGGAGGAGCTATTGGGCCATGAAAGATCTGATGAAAGGCAATCTTCCTCTTTCCCTTAAGAGGCAGCTCATGGACGTGTGCATTCTTCACAACCTCACAAATGGTTCTCAAACTTTGTCTTTGACAAAAGAACAGAGATCCACGCTCAAGGTATGCAAATAATCGGTGGAACGGAGTATTCTGGGTGTCAAATTAACAGACCGTATAAGGAATACCACTATCCATTCCATCACAAAGATTGCCGACGTCACTTAAAAGCTGCCACGCTTAAATGGAGCTGGGCGGGACATATCTGTCGCATGTCAGATGACAATGGGCCAAATTAACAACCCTATGGATCCCCTTAAACGACAGGCGACATCGTGGCAGGCCTAGACGGCGATGACGGGATGAGCTAGACTCCTTCAAAAAGGACCGGTACCAGAAGGGAAAAGATAGGGACTCATGGAAGAAGAGTGGGGAGCCTTTGCCCGGCAGTGAGACGTCACAGGCACTTAAAAAAGAATATGAGTTCTGACCTCATATTATGATCCGATATGAAATATGCAATGCGTGTAGGTTATATTGGTGAGGTACCAGAAATGTATACGTTCACGACTACGCATGGGTGTCTTTAAATACAACTATGTCATCAAGCACTAACAGTTGCGTGCATTTTCTTGCGTTTTTCTTATCTAACACAAGGTTGGCGTCACGAGCTCTACACAATGCCATTTAGTCACAAGCATTTCATTCCAAAATAAACTATTAAAAATACAGACCAGCTTCTGCCACTCAATCAAGGAAATAAAAGCGCATTGTATATACATTTATACACAGATAATGTTGATGCTACTGTATTTTGCAGAAGGACGCATTGAATAACATCTTTGTTCTCTATGATATTATTATAACCAATTTTCGATTTTAACATTGCTTTTCATCATCCTCTTAGCTTTATTCTAGTTGCGACCCGGGGTTATCCAGAAGTACTGACTCCCTATAACAACTGTCAAAGATCTTCATGACAGCCGGCATGCAACGTACAGAAGCGAACTATAAACATGATAGGTACCATCTCTACATTCAGTCCAGTCTGTGTCATCATTTTGAAGTTTGTAAAAACTTATATTCGGCTACTTGCAGTTTTTAGGTCAGACGCATATATTTATACAACATTTCAGCTTGTAGCTTGTGCAAGTAACCTTCTTGAGATAAATACTAAATACACATTTCGAACTATTTCTGAGGAAGTAAGGAAGTTTTGAATTTCAAATTCTGTTTCTAGTTATTATATTAAGTAAAATATATTTTCACCATCTTATATGTTTCTTGAAACAGAAATAACCCACTTGTTATTTAAGTTAAATTGAGTCACTATGGTCACATGGTGGTCCATCGCGCTGAAGTGAAAATAGCACCAGTTCTGCTGTGTTCTGATACACAAACAGCATCAGGCGTGCAGCTTTTGAACCACATTTAGAGTACCATTAAATAAACCACCAATCAATTGAACTATTGCGCGCCAAAAAGAAAACAAATCTCTAGGGCTCCAAGGCAAAGAAAATGATGATGAATGAAAAAGTTTCGCTTCTATTACATTTTAAGCAATAACTTAAAAGAGTCACCGGAGTATTTTATATTTAGAGGACTTCAACAACCATTTATTCGTAGAACTCAGGTCAACTATTTTTCCAGGTAAAAGAAATCCAGCACAACGCAAGTGCCGGTGTAATCCTGAGCGACCAGAGCTTGGTACTTCAGAGTGTGACCAGATCCGCCGCAGGAGATTACAGCTGCCTCGCGTACAACAACGAAGGCAGTGCCACAAGCAATCCTGTGTCGCTACAAGTCAATTGTAAGTTTGTTTTCTTGGTTTAAGTGAATATCTGTGTGGAAATTATAGCAAAAGACTAACAGTTGTTTCGCGTACAAGTGCGGTGTAGTTCTCTAACCATTAAATATCTGGAGGGTATTACTGCAAGACAAATGTATGTGCTGAAATCGTGTTTCGAGTGCGTTTTATGTGTAGACTATAATATTTCTAACAATTATTATAAACATCCAGCTCCTGTCTGTATGTCTGTTGTTTTATGGGTTTGACCCACTGATCATGATAAAATTGCAAAATAGTAAAAGTGAACATAGACTAAAATTTGCTCCTGTAAAACAAAAAATCGGTCAGTTTTCTATGATGAATAGTAATCAAACAATACTAATATTACTTGTGAGAGCAAAATAGTTAATTTACATATTTTATAGTCAACTTTGTATGGCTTTGAAAATTATAAATACCTCTCTTTGATCCCCAGACCATACAGAGAGATAAATAAACATTTTTTTCAGAAAACTCATTTATATATTTGCATAAATATAAAGTCCATCTCTGTGTTGTGTCTCGCAAAGAAAAATATTCTTAAGTCAGTGACGATTTTCGATTACTATCCGTATTGTTGACACCCAGCTTAATACATTTTTAAAATTGTTGACGCCGGTTACAACACAAACGGATTGACAAGTCTTCGATAGTATCATTGTCTGCTAGAGTCTAGCAGAAGATCTTCTGAAGCATCTTTATTCCTTATTTAGCGTATTTTTCATTGAGTGAATCTTGAAAGTAAGTGAGAGCATTGCAGACCTAAGTCTTCTTTCCTACTATCTCATTCTACACTAATGAGGAGGCAAGCATACCTTCCTACCCTTTACCTCATCGAGTGTTTGCTACTCGTAAATCAAGCCTTCTGTCAGTAAAGGAGTACGGTTATAATACAAAAAAATGTGCATCACTAATTGGTATGTTGATAAAGTAAACAAGACTTTTCCTTTAGATTGCTAAGTGTATAGTTCTATAATTTTATCCACCAACCTTATAACCAACGAGTGAAGGTCGTTCTACAGATCTTACAACAAGTATAACTAAAACAAGTGACTGCATAAGAGACCCTGAACAATATTGGCATACATAAATAGACGCTATATAGAGTATTTCATAACGCAAGGCACTTATAGGCTCCGGAAAGTGCTTTCACCATGAACGTCGTCAATAATGTCCCATATGTGTAAAGTTGCTTTTTCTATAAAGCACACGTACCTTATATATGCATCTGACGATATAACTTGCCCACTCCGATGAAAATCGTTTGAGCCATATTAAGAACTTTAAGAAGCAACGATCAGTTGCTGAAACAGACATTTAGATATTCAGTTATGGGTGATTTTTTTTTATATTATGGATCATAAAATCCTCCTCCTTTGAGATAATATAAAATAAAGGACAAGTCTTGATCAATACTTAGATTTTATGTAAATTTAGTAACCTAAATATTCATCCTCCTAACGTCTAAAAATACGTAATGGAACAGCTTTAGTCCTAACGCATCACGGCAAACAAAAAAGGATCAGTGTAGCATTTTTCGAAGAAAATATTTTGGGTTTGTCTAAGAACTTGTGACACGTGGTTACATTATGCCATTGTTTTCTTATAGACTCACGCCTTTATCCCTGAAGGGTAGGCGGAGGTGTAATAATACTACCACACTTCGCCATGTTATGGTTTTGTAGGTACCACGTAATAGGGGGCGAGCCTATTACCGTTACTCCGTCTTTTTTTTTAAAGATAAATCCCGCCCTGGGAATAAATCCTGTGTCGCGGGGGACTTAACAAACATACAACCAACGGACACAATGGACATCCAGACTCGAAACAACAATTTATGGATCACACAAAGTGTTGTCTCGTGTGAGAATCGAACCCACAACACTCGGCGCAGTGTCAAACGGCGAGGCGACCACTTAAACCACTACGCTAATCGTGCAGTCAAACTACTAGGATTACTGAGCAGAATTTTTTCAAATTCTCTCTTGCTCAGTAACACTTTTACCCGGTCCGGGAATCGACCGCAGGGCCTGCTCAGCAGAAGCATACGCTTTCCACTGGACCACGTAGGCAGGCAGTGATTCCATTCCATAACGTCAAAAATTATCTATTTTGAACCGTAATTTCTGTTATGACGTTCATCTTCGTAAGAAGCTAGTGTAAAAATAAAGAATATGTATATTAACAATGGCTATTTTTATACAATATTTTTCTGGCACATGTCACAGCCTATCATCATAAATCTATCTTCACTCCATATTCAGAGACAAATGTGCACCCGAAATGTCCGTTTTCACATTAGACTATCATAATACTAGTGCGACAGTGACAGTGATAAATATAATTTATATGTAGGACACATGTGAAGCCGCTGCATACATAAATGAAAACCGTTTTCAAAGTAAAATTTAAGTGAACGCATAGATTTTTTTCCAGAAACGTTTAGCATTGTGTGGGTTACTATAAATATTGTTTTCTTCATGCTACTGTTATAAACGTAAAAGTTTGAAAGCACGGATGGTATGAATGGAAGGATGTTTAATTGTGATTGTACGCAAGAACTACTGCATTTCAGTGAATAATATAGCAATATAGCCATAAGCTACTTTTTGTCAAGATTGTCACCCGGGCGGAAGAAGCCACGGGTAAAATTGAGTATTTTTTTTTTATAGAGAACAATGTATCTTTAATGACATTATTGGATATGGTTGAGCAAGTCATCGGAGTTATACTAATATTTCGGTAACCAGTCTTAGTTGTATAATTACTTGAACGTAAAAATTAAACACATTGAGACCCGATGCATAAATATTAGCATGTTAAATAGTTTTTTTTATTTTTTTATTAAAGAACCCTGTCAAATTGACTTCACGCTGCCTGATGGTAAGCTGACAGTGAAGTCCTATTGTGAAGGCCACCATCCTCAATTGCTGGTTAAGCAATGTGACAGTGCGGCCCTCACTTTGACGGCCTTGAGAGATGCTTTTTCACGCACCGCTTAAAGGACCCAGGATCAAGGGAGGAAGGAAACACGTGAGCTGGCAGTGAGTTCCACATCTATATGGTACGGCAAAGATAAGATGTACCGAACCTTTTCGTACGTGACGGTATCTGTTCTACCGTGTAAGCGTGGCACCTTAACCCGGCACGTGTTGTTCGGGATAGGAAAGGAGAGGGTGGGATGAGTTGAAAGAGTTCTTCTGAACACTCACCGTAGTATAATCGGTAAAAGACAGCCATTGAGGCTACGTCCCTGCGTCATTGCAGAGATTCAAGGGTCTTAATAGCCTCAAGGTCACCTATGATACGGACAGCACGCCGCTGCAACCTATCAAGGGCATCTAGCAGGTACTGTTAGGTTAGTTAGGTTTAAAACTATTTCTCGGAGTAATTGCAATTCTTTGTGTCCAAACATGGCAGAAATAAATTATAAAATAACGCATTTCAATTGCAAGGCTCGTCGACTCGAGTGCTAGAGGATTAAGCAATGGACTGGCAAACCGACATTTGCGGTTTTGATCCCAATTTAGAACACAAAACGAGCTTTGCTGTCTAGTAACTGTCGTTTAAATTCGGTCAAGACTTTGGAATTATTTTTAATGTTAGTATTTATGTAGTGAAGAAGGATAGACAAAGACCAACGCTATGGTTTTTAATCATTATTATGACCGATGTAGTGAAGACTGATAAAATTAATGTACGGTTATTATCTCTTACGTGTGGATTATAAATACAAACTGTCACCACCCCATTTCATTCTGTGGGTGTCATAAAAGTCACGCACCTCGTCACGCACCACTGGTTTAAAGGAGTTAGGTGCATTTTAATTATGCCAACACCATCGCAAAAATCTGCTTGTCTGAGAGTTTTCTTTAATGTTCCTGGAAGTCATCTGAAATCTGCACCCCTAAACTTAGATGTTCTAGTAAATTATCTGAAATCTAAAACCCTACTCTTAGATTTTCTTAGAAGTCATGTGAAGTCTAAAATCCTACTGAAGTTTTCATAGTAAGAAGAGGCCCGTAATTTGCAGTGGCACAGTTTGTTAACGAGGCTCATAATATTTTTATAATACAGGCGCTAAAGACAGAATGATGAAGAAGATGAAGCTCTATAGTGAAACTTCCGTGAAGGAAAGATGGCGGGCCTACTTCGCAGAATTATTCAACAAGCAGCATGCCAACAATCTTTTCGCTGAGCTTCCTCCTAACCTAGGACTTATTACCCCCATAACACCGGACGAAGTGGAGAACAGTCTTCGCCGCATGAAAAACAGAAAATCTGTGGGTCCTGATAATATACCGATCGAAGCATGGAAAGCATTGGGCTCCTGTGGTGTATATCTTCTAACCGATCTTTTCAACCGCATCCTCATGAACGGAAAAATGCCGAACCAGTGGAGGCTTAGTATTATAGTACCAGTACACAAGGGCAAAGGGAGTGTACAGGAATGCGGCAACTATCGTGGTATAAAGATCATGTGTCACACCATGAAGCTTTTTGAGCGTGTGATTGATTTCAGGCTCCGTAACGAGTGTGCTGTCTCTGAGTGTCAGTATGGCTTCCGTCCAGGAGTTGGTACTATAGATCCCATTTTCGCCTGAAGAACGTTGATCGAAAACTACAGGGAAAAAAGGAGACCTCTGCATATAGCTTTCCTAGATTTGCAGAAGGCCTTTGACTGCGTTCCTCGTCATGCTATCTGGTGGGCATTGGGCCTCAAAAATGTACCAAAAGCATATATAGACATTATCAGGGACATGTACAATAACTCTGTATCTATTGTGCGGACCGCCGTTGGAAATACCTCTTCCTTCCCCATAACAGCTGGAGTGCATCAGGGCTCTGCTCTGAGTCCCTTCCTCTTTACAGTGGTTCTCGATGTCATAACGGCGGACATCCAGGAACAGCCCCCTTGGCTGATGATGTATGCCGATGACATAGCGCTCGTTGACGAGAGTAGGGAGAACTTAGAGCGCAGAGTAAACCTTTGGAAGGGAACTTTGGAAAGCGGCGGTCTACGGTTGAACGTGGCGAAGACGGAATACATGGCCTGCAGTATTGTAGATACCACTACTATCCAAATAGGTACTGAAAATGCTGTTAAAACCACCCAGTTCAGGTACCTAGGATCTGTGCTGCATGAGTCCGGCAATATTAACCATGATGTTCGTGCTCGTACTAGCGCAGCTTGGGCAAAATGGCGCGAGGTTACAGGTGTGGTGTGTGACCCTCGCATGCCCCCCAAGCTGAAGGGGCTGGTTTACAGGTGTATCATCCGGCCTGTACTTCTTTATGGTAGCGAAAGTTGGCCAACCTTAGACAAACACATTCAGGAACTGCACGTCACCGAAATGAAGATGCTGAGGTGGATGAGCGGCGTTACAATGGCGGATCGTGTCCGTAACGTCTATATCCGTGGGAGCCTCGGCGTCCGTGACGTGGCAGATAAGCTCCAGGAGAGCCGCTTGAGGTGGTATGGCCATCTGATGCGCAGACCGGAAGGTTGTGTTGGTCGGAGGTGCCTTGAGTGGGAAGTACCTGGTAGTCGACCTAGGGGCCGCCCCAAAAAGCGCTGGATGGACATCGTAAGGAGCGATATGAGTGCCAACGGATTGACTTTTGAGGATGTAAAAGACCGGGAAAAATGGAGAGATTTGAGCAGGAAGGCGGACCCTGGCATAGACCGGGATTAATAAACGTCAAGCAGAAGAAGAAGAAGAAGACAGGCGCTAAAGACAACAAATAATTTTCCACAGTTGTAATTCTCAAAGGAAGTTATACTTATTGAAACTTTATGATAGCAAATCTTAGTTTTAGGGTGGCTTTATCAATTCTGTTCGTTTTCATTTCTTGGAATTTTCCTACACAAGCGAAACAGTAACAGAAACCGTGAATAAGAACAGTTATGTTTTGTAATAAAGTTTCCTTTAATTAACATTTCTGAGAAAATGGGAGCCTTTTTGGCAATTGAAACAAAAAAGAAGAAAAATAATTTAACTGCCTCAATTGCGTTGTGGTTTAAGTGGTCGCCTCGTCGTTCAGCCCTTCACCGAGTGTTGTTGGTTCGATCCTCACGCGAGATAACACTTTGTATATACCACGATTTGTTGTGTCGAGTCTGACTGTATTTTGTATCCATTGACTAAATGATTGTTAAATCCCACGTGACAAGATCTGTTCTTAGTGCGTGAGATGTATTTTAAATAAAATTTCATTAATTGGGTGACACTAATTAACGTTAAACGACAAGATTTGTTATGATTTGATATATACATTAATTGCTGTTTTCAATGCACGGAAACCGTGCAAATTAAAACCTGGAAAACATTTTTTGGATAACTAAATGTCGATTTTCTGTATTATATCAGCCCTATTTATAAACTGACTGGTGAATAGGGTTCCCACCAAGAACTTAGGGTCCCAAGTCAACCTCACCTGCAAGTGGTGCACCTGCCGATCAACGGCGAGGCTCTGGCAAACAAAATATCCCGATAAGCGGCAATAGGCTCGCCACCTATTACGAGGGATCAAAACACTGGCGAAAAGTGGGCGTTTAACATATTAAACGCCCACTCTGCCTACCCCTTCGGGGAAACAGGCGTGAGTCTATGTATGTATGTATTTATAAACTGTTCCTCACGAGCATTTTCTCATTAGAACACAGTGCACAACGCTGGCTATATGCGGGTTAGCAAACTTCACACGTCTTTTGAGCACTTTATGAAGAACTCTGAGACATGCAGATTTTCTCCTGTTGTTTCCCTTCGTCGTTTAGCAAGCGATTATATATATATATATATATATATATATATATATATATATATATCGATATACTTTTTTACAAGTAGGTAATTATTTTACAATGTGAAACCGTTGCAACTCCTACCAAATTTTGTTTGTCAATTATTGCGATTAAAAAGTGGCCATGACTTTTATTGCCCGTTCTTTCTCGAGATTTTACCAATTGCATTAAAACGTGGCAGTAAATGTCAGTAAAATAAAAATAAAAATCACTCGGTAATTAACTTCGAATAGACGTAGTTTTAAATCAGAAACTCGGCATAGCAGTCTGTTAGTCTTTAGTTTTTGATAATAAACGATTAATTATTTTTTACCTACTAGTGCTTACTTTACTTATGTCACACTTAAGCAATTAATGTATTTAATAAATGTTTGGTGACCCAGAATGCCAAAACGGAAGTTGTGTGTCTGACTCGCATCCGGGACAGAGATTTATTTGATGAGGGCGATTATTTGTTCTCCGCCTGATTTTTTGTTTTTTATATGAATATACTTATTAACAAGTATTTTATCAGTTTTCCTGTTGTCATAGTACAGGATCTGCCTAGTTCAGAATCGATTCTGCTTTTTTTTCGAACTTCCTAATATTAACTTCTTTGTGTATAACATTAAAAACCAGAACATGCTATGTTTCTAAATGTTGAACAACAAAAAATAACTGCGACGTGAATGCGAGATTACCACAAAGAATAACAAATTATTGATATTTCTTACTTTTACTTTTATTACATTTCTTACTTTTACTTTTATTTTCTTACTTTTACTTTTATGACCTGCATCGGAATAAAGGCACCTATGTACATGGTGGCAAAAAATTTAAAATAAAATCAAACGTAAATAGACGTTGTGCCGCAATATGAAATCATCAAATCACGTAATTAGACGTAGTGTCCGTGAAAGTGTTAAGCACGTGAGTACATGCTGTGATGTTAAAAGACGCCAGACACAAAATTACATTCTACTGTGTTACACCTATGAACTCAATGTGTTTAATACAAATTGTCAAGTTCTTAACCGTAAGTTGCATAAGTGCTGAGCTCAGACGTGTAAACCGTTAACCATTGTCCAATTTGCATAACTTACCACTTAACAAGACGTGTTATGAAAACGAAATTGATAATATTAGGCTCGAAATTATTTCAATATGATCCTATTACTACTTGCAAACTACCAAAGTAGTTGTAATTTCTAGCATCGTTATTGGATGGTTTCTAAGTGACAATTTGTACTTCAAAACTTACCTACTGTCTTGAAAATTGTTTGAAAGCTCTACATTAAAACCTTTGAACATTTTTCGGGAGCTTTTAGGACTGGTAAAATGTGAAAGGGCCTTTATACTACCGAACGTTTCTTTCATGTTGTAGCTGGTAATATAATTAAGGATTTTCAATCAAATTCAATTTCAAAGGTTAGTTATGTGTCGTATATATTAAACAATTTGTATTATAAACTAAATGTTGCCCGCACCCGCAGCTACACGTCTTTTAATTAAATTTAATCGTTTCTTTTATAATCGTTTCTGCCCGATCCCGTGGGAATTTCGAGAAATCCCTTCTTAGTGCGACCCTATACATGCCAAAATTCAGAACCTTTTAACCGTAAGGCTTTTGGCATGTATGTTCCTTGGGTACAGAAAGGGTGCACTAAGAAATGATTTCCCGAAATTACCAAGGGATCGGGCAGAAACACTTAAATTTAAAAAATGGGCGTGCCTAGCTGCGGGGGATCCTCTTTTTTATACAAAAAAAATAATAATTCTAGGACAGTAATATTTGTAATATATTTCGATACACAGACGCTCCTCAATGCAAAACCGTCAGCGACGGCGAGGTGTACGGAGCTCTCAAGATGGAGGCGGTGGTGCTACAGTGCGTGGTGGACTCCAGTCCTCCGCCGACTTACTTCAGTTGGTTCTTTAACAGCTCAGGGGAACAAGCAGAGATATCGCCAAGGTTCGTTTGAATACTTACTTTAATTTCTATGAGTACCTATGATAAAATTGTGTAAATATAGATGGATTTTTGGGAAGTTTTTATCCTTGTTTGATCTATTGAAAGTGGTAGGTATTCAAATAATTTAATGAAGTTTGACACGTGGACCAGGCAGTATTTAAAAAAAAATGCGCAATTGGTACAAATCTTTTTTTCTCTTTAAGCATCTTTATTTTTTTAAAAACAACTTCCACCTCCCTCCCCGACACTAGGTTGAAATTCTCTGCTGTAATTAAACAAATATTTCACCAACGGACATAAAAAACACCCAGACTCTGATCACACAAAGTGACGTCTCAGAAGGAATCAAACCCATGACATTCAGTACAAATAGCGAAGCGACAATTCAAACCACTACGCCATCCGTCCAGTCCATGTGGTAAGTGTCTACAATGTGCAATTTTTCATTCTATACTGTGTAGCCAGCAATAAAAAATATGACTGTAATGGGGTCATAATGCAGAATTGACGCGGAAATGATTTATCTTCGGTTATGGTGGCAACGATATTACTTTTTAGATTCATGATATGAGAAGTTCGTAGTGTGAATCATGATGCAGCATTTTGTGGTGTAAAATGGCGTAGACGAATATGGAACAATGAATACTTTAATAACAAGTATTAATTTATTTCTTTAACATATTAATAAGCAATTACAATACACCGACTAAACCTAAAAGTAATCTACGAATAAGAAATGAGAAGGAGAAGGGAAAAGCAATACTAATACGATACCCGCGAATACCGCAATCGAAAAAGCCCTTATAACTTGATTTATTATTGATATAGATTTTTGCACGGGTGAATCTACCACCCGCGTTATATTCTAAACCTATAACTTTTTACACTTCACAATGTGCATTTCAATATTCAAAATGATTGGTTGAGCAAATAAGGTGCAAGAGCGTTACAAACACACACACACTCACACCCACACGCACTGAAAATTATTTTATCTCGTTCACTATAATTAGCCACAAAAACAGTAGGTATCAACAGTTTTACACGAAATAAAGAAACGCTGTATTTACTTAATACTGTTTATTAACTAACCGTAATTATTATGCTATTGTACCAAAATATTAATGTTTATTGGACATCGCTAGTTTGGTACGTATAAACAACTCCAAAGAAGTAGAAAATTTGACCCCGATACGGTCTCAAAACCAACTTAACTTTCATATATGGCAATATGGTGCGTACACACTTGTATATTAACTCGTAATAGAACAAAGAGCAAGCGAACTTCAAGTACCATGCTCGACGTTTGGTTAAAATTCGATTTCACAAACCAAAAATCCTACTAGAGTAATATTACGTAGGATGAAACGCAGTACACGTGTCCTGTCATTAAACCAAGAGATAGAAAACGATAGTATGACGTCAACCACAATGTTAAACATTTTCAGGAACGTTCATCATCATCGTCATCAGCCTATAGTCCACTGCTGGATATAGGCCTCTCCAATAATATTAATATAATATACTGTGACACATATACAACAACATCTAGTCCCAAACTAAGTTTGAGAATTTGAAGAACTAGACAATAAAAAACTTACACATACTTTTATTTTTGTAAATACACATGTATATACTTATTATATATAGGTACACCAAGACAAAGACAAACATCCGTTCATTCACACAAATGTTTGTCTTAAGCGGGAATTGAATCCATGACTTTTAGCGTGGCAGTCATGGCCTTAGATTAATGACATGCCACTGATCTCGGGAACGTTACAGACGCGTTATATATGTAGAGATTTTCGTGTATCGTTCCATTTGTAAGAATGTTACATTACAAGTAAATGCTGAAGTGTGTAATCATCATTAGATTATGACTTAGCGAGTAGAAAGTTTATGGGTCACATTAATATTTTGTTATTTATGCAGAAATGTTGGCATTCAATTCATACGTAAAACTGTGTCGAAAATATTGTACATTAAAATGATTTTTCTGAAAACGAACTGGATAAGAATGGGTTAGTAATAAGTTTTGTTGATATATTTTTAAAGAGATTATGTTGAATATGTAAATCTAGTTCTAGTCTAGTTATAAAGCCATGGGTAGATCGGACATTGAAATTGGCCGTAAACCACCACGGTGTCCATCGACGTCTTGTAGTGGCGCACGCCACTGAACGACCATGTGAGAGACCCACATATATGTAGTGGACAGAGCTACATATATGTAGTGGGTGAAGACTAAAGATTATGAAGATGACTATTATTTTATTGTCTTGCATTTAATCCTATTTAAGATCTTTTGTCAGGGTGAACGACATTGAAGTAATCCAATGTCACCTTATTTGTTTATGGAGTGCTATAAAATGTTTTAGCCGCGCTCGTATAGACGTGACTTTATTTCAAAATAAATACAGTAAAATGAAGTTAGTTTGCTGTGGCATGGCAGCATGTTACAGAATTATTAAACAATTTGAAATGACGAAAAATACTGTTAAAATGTTTATAGTAACGTTTATCAAATCATACAATGTTTATTGGGATTTTACTTTTTTTTTTATTGCTGCTAGTGGCAGACGAGCTAACGGCCCATCTGATGGTAAACAGTAACCGCTGCTCATGGACTTCGCTATTGTCAGGGTATACACAGCAAAGCCGCTGCCTACCGTGAAAGTAATGCTCTCTTTAAACCTCGTTTGAAGAAGGACTAGTCACTTATAGCAAAGACTTTATGCAGTCTTATTACTTTGGGGTCAAATAACTCATAATAAAGTACATGATATAACCATTGATATACAAAAAACCCAAGTCGTGGTTGTGCAAAACTAGTTATAGTTATGATAATGATCGTACTATTTTGTAAATTCAACGAAACATACCTACTTGTCTTAAAGTTTTATTTACGTTACCGTAACATTTTGGTATTTAACGGCTGCGCCGGGCGACCAACGATACAGAACTATTTAAAAAAAATGGGCAAGTTCGAGTCGGACTTGCGCACGAAGGGTTCCGTACCATCATCTTTAAAAGAAAATCACGTTCGTTGTATGTATACTTAAACACTTTTTAAGTTTCTACCTATTTATTAAGATCGAGTAACAAATTGCTTAAAAATTACGTTTGTTGTGTGGGAGTTATTATTTACTTTTTTTTAATTTAATTATTTATTTTGGAAGGTAATATACAACTACATATTCTGCAAAAGTCTACCTGTTACAGTTAGTAATTTTGAGCAAAAAATACGAAAAAAAACACATTTTTTTATGGGACCCCACCTTAATATTTTAATTTTTTTGATTTTTAGTATTTATTGTTATAGCGGCAACCGAAATACATAATTTGTGAAAATTTCATCTATCTAGCTACCACGATTTATGAGATACAGCTTGGTGACAGACAGACGGACAGACAGTCAGACAGACAGACAGCGGAGGCTTAGTAATAGGGTCCCGTTTTTTACCTTTTAGATACGGAACCCGAAAAATATGTAAGTGCAGGACACTAATGTATCAAAGGATAATATAGATAAAATTTTAATCTGTTCAAACACACGCAGTGTATAACAAAAATTTGTAAAATATTTAAAATAATACACAAAACGTTTAATACTTTAAACTAAAATCCATTAAGCCGCTTTTAGACAATACAACAATTTTATCATAGTTTCAAATATTTACAATTTTTTTACCAAACCCATTATTTAGAGTGTCACGCCTGTATCCCCGAAGAAGTAGGCAGAGGTGTAAAATTACACCCACATTTCGTCATGATTTTTTGTTTTCTACGTAATAGGGGGCGAGCTTATTGGCGTTACCGAGCACATCACCAGACCTACTGATACTGAGAATTCGGAAAAACTTAGTAACACTTTTGCCCGATCCGGGAATTGAACACGGGACCTCCGATCAGCAGTCGCATACGCTATCCACTGGAGCACGGATTGATACTGATTTAGCCTTTTTTAATTTTCTTACCAGTTTATACACAAGCCACGGGAACACCTCAACTCTTCGGTATACCCCGAGCACCGATATGGACTTCGGGACTATTTTGTGTTCCGCCACCAACACTGTCGGCAGGCAAGAAGTGCCGTGTCTCTACAAGCTTGTTGCTGCAGGTAAGAAATCACTTGTAATATGATGTAGTGGACAGATACTGTGGCAAAGAATAAGTCAATAAACTTGGAAGTTACAGAATTGACAAAATACTGGCAATCAACTTCTAATGAAGCTTCATTAGGATGTTTTCTTGGAGTTATCACAAATCATATGAATATATTTGAAAAATTTGGCTGTATCTAGTTTATGATACAAACGCCAAACATAAAAATATGCTTTTTAAGCATGATACATTTTTCTTATTCGTTTTGTCGTTGATGGTCTTGGAGGCGGCTAGGACCGTACAAAAGTCACGTTAGTATTTTTGTAACTGGTCCCCATAATCTGTCATTTTATGACCACGGCTGACATACATCATAGCTATGCTGAAACCTGGCACAAATTTAATTACAGGTTACTTCTCATATTTCATATTTATGTAACTGAAACAGAATTAAAAAAAGATTCAAAGTATTATAGTTCAATTTAAAATTGTTTCTGCGCGAACCACTTCTTCAGATGTACTCCGTTTTAGCAGGTAACCCCACGCCTCTGCAGAACTGCTCTATAGTGAATCAGAGCTATACTCTGCTGGTGGAGTGCTTAGAAGGTTTCGATGGAGGCCTCCCCCAGGTGTTCTATATGGAAGTGTTAGAACTACCTTCTCTGATGGTGAGTGGTCACTATTTTGATTGATAAGACAAGGAATTTGGATTATAAATTATGATTTTGATATTCGTATCGAACACTTCGACCCCTTCTTGCAGACACTGCTTGCAGACAGAGTAAACTAGACAAATTTATGCTTAAAATAATATATATTCTAACTACATTCACACAACACCATCTAGTCCCAAACTAAGCATTAATTATTATTTTAGCACATATTTTAATTAAAATACACATATTTATTATGTAGCAGAATATTATTTTAATCACCTAAGTGCGGTTAAAATCCCTACAATATACATACATACATATCGTCACGCCTTTTATCCCCGAAGGGGTAGGCAGAGGTGTATTTCTACACCCACTTTTCGCCAGATATACTTTAGTCCCACGTAATAAGGGGCGAGCCTATTGCCGTACCGGGCACATTTCCAGACTCCGTGCTGCTACTGTGCTACTGAGAATTTCGTGACAGAAAAACCCAATAACACTGCCCGACCCAGGAATCGAACCCGGGACCTCCCAATCCCACGCGCACATTTATGCCGCGAGACCAACGAGGCAGTCGTATAGGGTTTGATGTCGAGTTTTCCGTCTCTACGCAAAGATTGTAATTGCATCGTGTTATCCCTTAGTCGCCTCTTACGACACCCACGGGAAGATAGGGGGTGGTGACACTTGTATTCTATGCCGTCAACCACACGGCCCTACAATATTACATCTAAATATATAAAACACAAAGGTGACTGACTGACATAGTGATCTATCAACGCACAGCCCAAACCACTGGAGGGATCAGGCTGAAATTTGGCATGCAGGTAGATCTTATGACGTAAGCATCCGCTAAGAAAGGATTTTGATAAATTCTACCCCCAAGGGGATAAAATAGGGGATGAAAGTTTGTATGAAACTTTGTCAATTTTAAACCGATCGGGCTGAGACTTTACATGCATACAGCTACTATGACTTAGGCATCCTTTAAGAAAGGATTTTGATAAATGCCACCCCTAAGTGGATAAAACAGGGGATGAAAGTTTGTCAATTTTAAACCGATCGGGCTGAGACTTTGCATGCATATAGCTACTATGACGTAAGCATATCCAAGGAAAGGATTTTGATAAATTCTTCCCCTAAGGGGATAAAATTGGGGATGAAAGTTTGTATAAATCTTCTTAGATTTTCGACTGATTGAACTATAATTAAGTATTGGAGCTACTATGATGAAGACGTCCGCTTAAATAGGCTTTTGATAAATTCAACCACCATGGGATAAAATAAGGGATGATGGTGGATATAAATATATTAGTTTGAACTATCAGTACCTAATGGAACGAATAAATTAAGATTAACAGAATAATTTTAGTTCTAAATGTTGACAATAGATAACGTTTTGCAATTACGTCATTTTTCTGAATCGCGGTCAATAACGTCATTTTGTTAATGTAGCGTATATAAAGTGAGGGATTTTGCAAATGTGGCATTTTGTGAATGTGGCATTGTGCGCCTAACTCTACGGGTATCTACTCGTGATACAACAATTGATTTGCCTAACATATTCCTATGCATATTTTGATTTTCTACAAGCTCTTTCTTAGGTGTTCGCTCAGATAAGACAGCGCATGTTTTATTTTTTAAACCCCTATAACTTTTTCCCTGAAAGGTTATAGAATTACGCCCATAAAAAATACACTTATTGAAGTGTCACTGTCTGTATATATATATATTATATTATATAAAATTCTTGCGTTACTGACTGACTGACAGACAAGCTACAGCCAAAACTTCTGGGCGCAAGAAGCTGAAATTTGCCATGTTTTTTCCTTGGTGATCATCAATAATAATAATAATAAATGACCTCTGGGGCAGTCGTTATCTCACTATGAGACTAACGCAAACTCAGAGGGCAGAGTAACAGCTTTCAAACATCACCTCATCTTGTGAGGTGATGTTTGAAAGACTTTGACTTCTCCAGTCCCGAATGCTTCGGAGAGTCGGTCAGGGCCTCGTCTCCGGCTTGCTTTTACTGGCTGGTTGGAGTGGATGCCCAGGTGCCGTCTGTAATCCATAGTTTTTATCATACCGGTCCATTAATCACCCATCCTCATAACCTTATTCTAGTAGATTCCCCATTCAAGCAATAGTCCTGCACGTGCTGCGGCTAGTCCATAGCTGTACTTAATAGTGCAGTTGTGGAGGCTCCGCTGCACGTGTCCCATCACATTTTAGATTAAAACTCTCTACGGGCCTCTGCACGTTGGACCCATATCCCCGTGTAAGCCTACCAAAGGTCCGGTTATTCTTTTAATACCAAATGTTAGAAGAATAACCGTGTAAAGAGAAACATAATAATAAATCATTTATTTGCTGAAATATGGTGGTACATAGGATGTTAAGTCAATGTAGGTATAGTGCTGAAACATATTCCATACCCTCATTACGGGTATGCAAAATATAGTTTTACATTAATTTTATAAATGGAATTATATACTAATGGAATTCGAATTACTACATCTAGCTTATAATACAATATTATCACAATTGGTTTCATTATAATTATAACAAATATTTTGAAACAAGTCACGAGAATAGAGTATTTTGGTGGGCACCAAATCGGCACGTGCTTTTGTTCAAAAAATCTTTGACACTGTAAAAACTCTCCTGGATTAGCCACTTTCGCAAGGCACTACAAAACTTATTATACGGCAGGTCGGTCATTCCCTTGGGTAAAGAATTATATATTATTATTTATATCGAATATATAATTAATTAATATAATAATTAATATTATATCGATTTATATCGAATATATAATTAAATAATATAATAATTAATATAATTATTAATTATATCGAAGTGCACTAAGAAGGAATTTCCCGAAATTCCCACGGGATCCGGAAGAAACAGTTAATGTGCGTTAATTCTCCTTTGAGGGACATGCCGATCACCCATTTTAGACCTTCTTTACTGTAAGAAACAAATAAAACCTGCAAATAATATATCCACTAAGTTAATCAATAACTATGCACAATAACTACGAAAAAACATTCAAATCAATTTTGATATTAAGAAAAAAAAAACTTACACGAACGGGCGCGCGATGAGCAAAATGCCGCGCTTCACGATGCACCACTCACAAACCCATCACCACGCACTCGTGGCGGCGCTGAAGAGCCCGGGAGTTGCGTCAGAAGAGAAGGGGTGAAATTTTAGGAAGGTACTGAGAAGCTTGTAGTGACACAGTTTAGCTAACGTTGAAATTCACAGCAATGAATTTATGCGTGAGCAAAATGCTCATAGCGCGCCTTCTCACGGGTTAACCGCATCCATTTTACTTATGACGTGAAATAGTACTACAAATCCTTTGTGAGGCGTTTTCCTTGAACTTCTTAGAAGAAAGGTCTGTGCAAACAAGATATTGTATAAAACGCGAAATGTGTCGCAGTTGACCCTACTTGTGGATACTATAGCTACGTTCATAACATAATGTTACACTTGTGTAAAGATAACTATGTATTTTTCCATTTTTACGCGTATATTTCTTGCGAATATTTTATAAAAAATATTGTTCTAATATTAAAATGTTGAGTTAAATGTTTAGTTTATTAACATGAGAATTTTTTCATTAAATTTTAAATAAATACAGTCAAATCATTAAAATGGTCTCCTACAAAGGCTGGCTGACCTGCTAAGTGGCAGTACGTGTGTAAGTTCCGATCATATTTCTTTATTAAGCAGAAGTAATTGACTTCCTTGCGCTTGTTTTCATCAAACTACACAAGAAATGTTTGTTACAAGTTTGATAATTCTGTGTATCCATGTATATATCTTAGGCGTCGTAGGTCCTAAATAAATGGACCCATTATGATAGGTTTATTGTTAAAGCTGGCTTGATCAAGTCTGGCAAGATCTAGGTCTCTGACTTTTGAAGTTATGAATTTTAAAAGACGTTTTTATAATTAAAAAATATATATAAAATGCACGCTTGGCAAACCTGCAGTGTTCGTTTAAAAACCCTGTTAACAACCGCGGAAAAATAGTCTGCCACCATCGTAGTGCTGCGTTTTCAATTAAGACCGCTTCAGAAATTTCATCAAAAAATGGTTTATATCATTTGCTCGTGTCTGCCTGTTTGACCGTTGTTCATATTGTTTATATTAAGAAAGACCATAAATGAGGCAGACACCTAGGCCACTGAAATTCAGAAGGCAGACCATTTGAATTCTGTTTTTTTAATCGACGCTTGGGTCAAGCATTCAATCAACAGGTGGGTGTTTACAAAATATTAATCAAAGTAAATAATGTTCACACGCACACACACACACACCTACTTCCGACGATAGCGACGATGGCGATATTCATACATACATACATAGACTTACGCCTGTTTCCCCGAAGGGGTAGGCAGAGGCATATTAAACGACCACTTTTCGCCAGTGTTTTGATCGCACGTAATAAGGTGGCGAGCCTATTGCCGCTTATCGGGATATTTTGTTTGCCAGAGCCTCGTCCATTGATCGGCAGGTGCACCACTTGCAGGTGAGGTTGGCTTGGGACCCTAAGTTCTTGGTGGGAACCCGATGGCGACACTTTTAAATTATTATTTTTTTACCTTTACTTGTTTTTTTTTATCCGAATTCATGTCATTATCAATAAAAAATTTACATACACGTACATACATACATATACTCACGCCTTTTTCCCGTCGGGGTGGGCAGAGACAACGGAATGCCACTTGCATCTATCCTTACAAACCTCACGCGCTTCTTCTACATTTATTACCCTGTTCATACATGCTCGCCGGTTGCAGGTGCTTCGGACCTTGCCATTTTTTAAGATGTCCCCAATCTGATCGACGAATGTCCGACGAGGTCTGCCGCGTCCGACTTGCCCACACACGTTCGCCACATAAATTTGATGCGCCACTCTTTCTTCACTCATTCGCTCCACGTGCCCAAACCATTTCAGCATTCCTTTCTCAATTCTTGTCACGACATCTTCTTTCAGGCCACATCGCTCTCGTATTTCTGCATGCGGAATTCTATCAATCAGTCTTAACCCACACATACTACGCAGTGAACGCATCTCAACTGCGTTAATTCTGTTTTCATGCTTTTTCTGCCACACCCAACACTCACTACCGTACATCAACGTAGGCACAAGCACTCCATTATGAACCGCCAGTCGCGCCTGTTTTTGCACATTCTGGCCGTTCGTAAAGGCATGCAGCGCTCCATTTACACAATTTCCCGCAGTCACTCTCCTTTCAATATCTCCTTTACATCTTCCATCCCTTGTAAACATACTACCCAAATATACAAATTCTTCAACTTGTTCAATGTTTTCTGTGTTCTAATGTTTCTTTTACATTTTTACATCTACCTCCTGTGATAATGCAGAGCCCTTAAGGCGCTTTGCTAAGCGACTGTTTTGGTAAATGAGGGGGTGAAGCAGGGGAGGTGAAGGGAGCTTAGCTTTGCTACTGCGGGGCGCCCCCCTTCATTCTCGTCGTGTGCGGCCGTATTCTGGCGACATCCGTATTCCAATATTTCAAAATCGCAAGCAAAACGTTTTAGCATATTGAATTGAGATACTGATATTAAAATTTATATTACATACACCAATCTGTTTGTACAATATAGGCATAGCGCAATTTTTGTTCTCAGTGCAGCCATGAGCAAAACTGGTTTACATTAGACGTTATAGGTATTAATAGTTGACGAAAGTAGGTAAATACCTACGTGCCGTAAGATGTTCAAAATAATTAAGTCAGTTCCATATATGGCCATTATTTCCATAGAGGCCATTATTATGTTTGTTTTGTTTTTGTATAAAAATAGTGAAGCAGTTCATAGAATACCTACATCTAATTCCATTCCTGTCAGTTTTCAAATCTGTTTTGCAATAAATTGGCTGTGACATACGGGCGGACAGGCAAACAGACATTGCGAATCTATAAGGGTTCCATTTTTACAATTTTTGGCTACGGTACCCTAAAAAACACAATACTGCTCTACTAAGCGCAAAAACCGTATCTCAACTAAAGCGAGTTACGAGATAATTGAAGTTTAGTAAAAGTTGATTTCTTTTATTTATTTATGGATGTTTATTGTTATTATAGGTATAATTATTATGGTTAAGGTTTCGAAATACGTCGCCGTTTTTAGGGGTTGTGAGTGATTGGAGAGAGAGGAGGGGAGGTCTTGAAACCCCCCTCACCATTTTCACTTGCCGGAAATACTTGGTTTCCTCTGAAAAAAAAATATCTCCAAACATCGGTGTCATGGCACTGCCAACTTCCACATTCATCACACTAGTTTAATAAACTAAGGTTGACGGAGCCCTGCGAAGGGCTCCTATTTTCGGATTAAGGGTCAAAAGAGAACTTAACATAACCTATTTAGTTACTTATTACAGTCGCACCTAACCCTAGGCACTCGAAAGCAATGACGCACAAATTTGACATTAGCTGTCAATATGATCATTCCAAGATGGCAGTTTTGCGTTTCGTTTCACGTTTTTCGCATAAAACATAAAATAGACATTTGTAAAACTGTACTAAAGTATTAAAACTACGTTCCGTTTTGCATAATTGCCGAAGTATTAATGAAATTTTGGAAATTGAACCCAAAATTATTATTAGGTGATTAAAACAAACTCCTTTAAGCCCCCTACACTACCAATACCCTCAAATTCAGGCGACTATTTTCGAAACCCAATCCATTATTATTTTTCAAAATAGATGAAACATCAAAAATATATGTGGATATACCTTATTCATGAGATACTGCTATGTCGCTTAGAAAATTATAGAATTAGAATTTGAGTTACTGCTTTTTCGTTAGCTGTCGTCATACATGTTTGTATGGAAAAATATAAAAAATTTCTTTCGCTTCAAATATAAGTTGTTTCAAAGAAAATAAATATTAAAAGATATTCATTTATAATTTATTAACGAAATACAGAGTTTACAGCTCATCAAAAGTTAGCTGTCTGCTACAACCCGGCAGGTTTTCTTTATTCTCATCGAATGTTAAAGGCAGTGTGTGAGGTGATAAGACTTATTATTTGCTGTTGCTCACGAGGCACAGTTTCATTTACTTTCCTTTTACGGCTTGGTATTGTAGAAATTTCAAGCACTGATGAAACATTTTCCTCTCCGTGATCTTGCAATGCCATTCCTTGAGCTTGACGAGAATCAACAATTTCAGGCAACTGCCAATTCATATAAAACGCCACAAGCTTCTCCCAGAAAACATCATCTCTTTCTATAATTTCTATTTTTAGTGGTATACTTTCGCCACTCCACACAGCAAATAAACACTTTTGTTTGCGTGTAACGTGGCGTTGCCCCTGAATTTGGTAATAACAATTACAATATTTGTTTAGACTAGTCAGTTCACTTTTTTATCATGTTTCCATGTTTGTATTTTATTTGCTCTTATACTATTCTCCAGGCCATTCTTATATGCAACTTTAGAACATTAAATTTCCACAATCGTGTTTGGACCTATTAATCCATCTGGCGTGGCACCAATAATCGAATAATCCACAAGGCTCGATTGTTACATTTTCTTGCTTTGCCAGTTGTTGCAAAGCCAGTTGTTTATTTTAGATTCCATGCGCAACTGATTTTACATTGCAAATATTTTATTTGTACAAAATATTTTTTACTAAGTTGGCTTTACTGCTGTTATCTCTTCTTTTTACCACTATGCAAAAATTTCTATCTGCCAACATATTCTTACGCAAGTTGAACCAGTCACTGCTATCCCTCTTGTAATTTTTGCTTATCACTACGGAATTTGAGTCAAATTTGTTAAAAAAAATTGTTTGGCATTTCTTGGCTAGCTCTTGAACAGATCGTGTCAGGAATGACTGAAGTCAAATGTGTGTAAGACGTTGCAGAACTGTTATCTTTAACTTCACTGTAATTACAATAATGATAATTAGTTACGTACTTTATTATTAAAAAAATACTATATCTTGTGTTATAGCAAACAGAGAAGTCACCTTCTTACTTATAAATGATTGATTTTAGAAATTAAAAAGATATTAGATGTACTGAAACATACCTAATAGTTTATGAATAATCAAAGTTTTACCCGATGTACCTAAAAAGGTTTATGTTCAAAACACAATAATACAACATTCGTTACCGCTTGTGTGCGGATTGCGGAGCGCCATTTTAGCGCTGTCATCATTATTGTTCGCCGTGGCGGCATCTTAGCGCTCCAGGCGCTCTGACAAGCTAATGAATTTGAAATATAGGTACATAAAATGATTCGATTTTATGTTATTACTCTTTCAAAAATTGAAAACTGTGGCAGCTATGTATTGTGAGAATAATTTATATAATTATATTATGCATAATCGATAATATATAAGTAACATAGTTAGTCATAAAAGACTCTTATGAAAATAATTTGTGTAAAAATGTTACATATTTCATAATCACTTGGCCATGGATGAATTTCTATTTTATTACGACGCTTTCTTGTACAAATCCTTCGTAGAACGTCATTTCTCTAATTGTCCATATTTTATTCTTCTAATTATATATTTATAAGCACAGAAACAATAACACATTAAACGCAACAAGAGTATAAACTTAGGTCCTAATTATATGTGCCCATAGTTACATGAAAAGCCTATTTGATTCAAAGTATTCAGTCCATAACATAAAACATGAAATTACGAACTCAAATCGGCGTAGTATAATAACAAACAGGTTTACGTAAAATTTCGTGCAGCGGAGACGCGAGCGACATGACCTATCTCTCACAGGGCTCATAGCCGAATGATGAGGTCTGGGCGGGGCGTAAACTAGCAACTGACACTCAGTACACCGCTTATGCTAATAAGGTTTAAATTACTGAAGCGTTTGATATTGATGGGATCTACCGAGCGTCAAAATCATAGACGTTTGGCAGACTTTATTTAATTTTACAAAATATACAGGTATAATATGAAAATAAATAGGGTAATTCTTTAGTTCATTAGATTTCCTACAATATTATCAAAAAAAATATGACAGCTTACGATCAAAATATTGCAAACAGTGAGACGAAAGATTATTTTCTGCCTCGATTTTGTGATTTTTTTACCGTGATTCTATTTTACGTACATGAAAAATTCTTTCAAAAGTCTTTTGTTCAGACTTTTGACTTTGAGCTCTAATTTTTGCTAGTTTGTAATATGTACCGTTATGGCTAGATGCGCGACGAAAAATTAGGAGTTTCACGGCTTCTGAGGTATAACAGCGCCTTAAGGACGCGTTTACGCTTGTATCAAAAAACCACATATTTCCGGTACATTTTACGACAATTTTAGATAATAACTAATAAAAGTAATGATTACGATAAATTGATTACTTTTTTATTTATAAATCAATTTGAAAATAAATAAAAAATATTTAATTAATATTAATGTAAAATCGATTCGAAACGGCCTCTTAAATCAAAAATAGGCATATACTGCTATTTTTGAGTACAATTTTCTCTCTATTTTTACATTTATTTAGATTTTCAAAGATAGAATAGGGTAGTAAATATAGTCAACTAAAAAACAATTAGATTTTTTTTTTCAAAATATTGTAAATTGACTCAAAAAAAGCAAAAAATCATCTTACATTTTCTTCTATTTTGCTCGCATACGTGTGTCTTAATGTGTGGCAATAAGGTTCGTTTTATTTAGCCACTTTCTTGATCTATATATCCAAATTCTGCAATGAGATCTCAGTCTGCGCTTGAGCGCCGTCGGGAGTGGACTCTATGTCGCTTGTCGCTGCAGCCCGAAGACGAAAAAAGCAATATACGAATACAAAATATTCGCTAAAATCAATTTGATACTTCTCGTATTCTGTGCGAATTACGTACAAGTAAATTTCTTTTGTATAAATGGACATTATTACTTTATTTTCTCCGTTATGTTGAGTCAGGATATATTTATAGTTATTATTATTATTATTATTATTATTATTATTTCGGTATTTAGATATTATTTTGTTTCTTGCGTTGAAATCTGGTAAGATTATCTGGACTGATGGTATACCATCCCGTTCAAGTGTTGCGACTGGAACTCATAAAAGAGTAGACCTAGTTATGCCAGGTTGGGGCTCATTTTATTTGTTTTGGTGAGACCCCACCACTGGTACTAGTGAAGTAACCTTCCAAGGTTATTCGATGAGTCTTGCTGGTACTCATATGTGAGTAGAGCTAGGCATGCCGAGTTTGGGCTTATTTTGTTTGTACATAAGAGACCCTACCACTGGAACTTATGAAGTAACCTTCCAGGGTTATTCAATGACTCTTGCTGGTACTCATGTGTGAGTAGAGCTAGGCATGCCGAGTTTGGGCTCATTTTGTTTGTACATAAGAGACCCTACCACTGCATTTTATGAAGTAACCTTCCAGGGTTATTCAATGACTCTTGCTGGTACTCATATGTCAGTACAGCTAGGCATGCCGAGTTTGGGTTCATTTTGTTTGTACATAAGTGACCCTACCACTGGAACTTATGAAGTAACCTTCCAGGGTTATTCGATGACTCTTGCTGATACTCATATGTGAGTAGAGCTAGGCAAGCCGAGTTTGGGCTCATTTTGTTTGTACATAAGAGACCCTACCACTGAAACTTATGAAGTAACCTTCCAGGGTTATTCAATGACTCTTGCTGGTACTCATGTGTGAGTAAAGCTACGCATGCTGAGTTTGGGCTCATTTTGTTTGTACATAAGAGACCCTACCACTGCATTTTATGAAGTAACCTTCCAGGGTTATTCAATGACTCTTACTGGTACTCATATGTCAGTAGAGCTAGGCATGCCGAGTTTGGGTTCATTTTGTTTGTACGTAAGTGACCCTACCACTGGAACTTATGAAGTAACCTTCCAGGGTTATTCGATGACTCTTGCTGGTACTCATATGTGAGTAGAGCTAGGCATGCCGAGTTTGGGCTCATTTTGTTTGTACATAAGAGACCCTACCACTGCATTTTATGAAGTAACCTTCCAGGGTTATTCAATGACTCTTACTGGTACTCATATGTCAGTACAGCTAGGCATGCCGAGTTTGGGTTCATTTTGTTTGTACATAAGTGACCCTACCACTGGAACTTATGAAGTAACCTTCCAGGGTTATTCGATGACTCTTGCTGATACTCATATGTGAGTAGAGCTAGGCAAGCCGAGTTTGGGCTCATTTTGTTTGTACATAAGAGACCCTACCACTGAAACTTATGAAGTAACCTTCCAGGGTTATTCAATGACTCTTGCTGGTACTCATGTGTGAGTAAAGCTACGCATGCTGAGTTTGGGCTCATTTTGTTTGTACATAAGAGACCCTACCACTGCATTTTATGAAGTAACCTTCCAGGGTTATTCAATGACTCTTACTGGTACTCATATGTCAGTAGAGCTAGGCATGCCGAGTTTGGGTTCATTTTGTTTGTACGTAAGTGACCCTACCACTGGAACTTATGAAGTAACCTTCCAGGGTTATTCGATGACTCTTGCTGGTACTCATATGTGAGTAGAGCTAGGCATGCCGAGTTTGGGCTCATTTTGTTTGTACATAAGAGACCCTACCACTGGAACTTATAAAGTAACCTTCCAGGGTTATTCAATGACTCTTGCTGGTACTCATGTGTGAGTAGAGCTAGGCATGCCGAGTTTGGGCTCATTTTGTTTGTACATAAGAGACCCTACCACTGGAACTTATGAGGTAACCTTCCAGGGTTATTCAATGACTCTTGCTGGTACTCATGTGTGAGTAGAGCTAGGCATGCCGAGTTTGGGCTCATTTTGTTTGTACATAAGAGACCCTGCCACTGGAACTTATGAAGTAACTTTGCATGGTTATTCAATGACTCTTGCTGGTACTCATGTGTGAGTAGAGCTAGGCATACCGAGTTTGGGCTCATTTTGTTTGTACATAAGAGACCCAACCACTGCATTTTATGAAGTAACCTTCCAGGGTTATTCAATGACTATTGCTGGTTCTTATATGTGAGTAGAGCTAGGCATGCCGAGTTTGGGCTCATTTTGTTTGAACATAAGTGACCCTACCACTGGAACTTATGAAGTAACCTTCCAGGGTTATTCGATGACTCTTGCTGGTACTCATATGTGAGTAGAGCTAGGCATGCCGAGTTTGGGCTCATTTTGTTTGTAGATAAGAGACCCAACCACTGCAACTTATGAAGTAACCTTCCAGGGTTATTCGATGACTATTGCTGGTTCTTATATGTGAGTAGAGCTAGGCATGCCGAGTTTGGGCTCATTTTGTTTGAACATAAGAAACCCAACCACTGCAACTTATGAAGTAACCTTTCAGGGTTATTCAATGACTCTTGCTGGTTCTCATATGTGAGTAGAGCTAGGCATGCCGAGTTTGTTACTTCATAAGTTTCAGTGATAGGGTCTCTCATGTACAAACAAAATGAGCCCAAACTCGGCATGCCTAGCTCTACTCAAATATGAGAACCAGTAAGTGTCATCGAATAACCCTGGAAGTTTACTTCATAAGTTTCAGTGGTAGGGTCTCTTATGTATAAACAAAATGAGCCCAAACTCGGCATGCCTAGCTCTACTCACATATGAGTACCAGCAAGAGTCATTGAATAACCCTGGAAGGTTACTTCATAAGGTGCAGTGGTTGGGTCTCTTATGTAAAAACAAAATGAGCCCAAACTCGGCATGCCTAGCTCTACTCACATATAAGATCCAGCAAGAGTCATCGAATAACCCTGGAAGGTTACTTCATAAGTTCCAGTGGTAGGGTCTCTTATGTACAAACAAAATGAGCCCAAACTCGACATGCCTAGCTCTACTCACATAAGAGTCCCATTAAGACTCATCGAATAACCTTGGAAGGTTTCTTCACTAGTACCAGTGGTAGGGTCTCACTAAAACAAATAAAATGAGCCCCAACCTGGCATAACTAGGTCTACTCTTTTATGAGTTCCAGTCACAACACTTGAATGGGATGGTATACCATCAGTCCACATAATCTTACCAGATTTCAACGCAAGAAACAAAATAATATCTAAATACCGAAATATATCCTGAATCAACATAATGGAAAAAATTAAGTAATAATGTCCATTTAGGTATTTAAAAATAAGAAACTTATTTGTACGTAATTTGCACAGCCAGGCCTATAACACATAGATACATATCACAAAAAATTCTAAGTCTCAAAGTTATTTAGTTGAACTACATTTCCGCAAGTTACCGTACGTAGTACGTACTGTTGCCGCCGTGTCGCTGTAGTAACGCGATTTTGTACCTACTAATTTTGTAAACGCGTCCTTAATATCTGCCTCATAGATTTTCTTCGTTATCAAAATGGTATTAGGGTATTTTTTTTTACAGATTTAAATCCCTGTAGCTATCAAACGCAGCAACTTACGACCTTAATAATTAATAAAAATGAAACTTATTGATACGAACTTTAATGCCCATCAATACGAATTACAAGCAAATCATATACTTAAATGCTCGCTAGCACCCTAGCTATTAGCTACAACTTTGACGACCCGGTTGCGTAGCGGGAGTGTAAGTGACTGCTACGCCGTAGGCCGCGGGTTAGATTCCCGCTCAAGTCTAACATTTGTGTGCGTGAACATGGATCTTTGCCTTGGTCTGGGTATTTCTATGTCTAATATGCACAGTTTGTTGACTAGATAGTATAGTGTGTTTGTGGTAGAATGTCATATTATGTTAAAACATTAAGATACATAGAATCATCATAAAATCTGATTTATAAAATTGAACTTTATAACCATATGATTAAAGCTCAATATTCCTCACCAGATCCGAGTAAACGTCACATCCAACCACACGCCCACCTTCGAGGTCCACGACTGGGATAGCCGGTCCAGCTACGCGCTAGTCCTGTACGCGGCCAACGCTAAGGGTCGCAGCGAAGAGGTCACCCTGTATACAGTGGCTATACGACCGCCTGATAAGTATACAGGTAAGTGGAATATACACATTTTTGTATAACTAATAGGAACATAATTATTATGTGTGATAGCCATGTTTCTATCATAATACTATTTATTAATATTAATTTCGTGTATTTTTTTAATGTTGTTTTCGTTAAAGTATACTGGATGACCAAGTTTTGCTCGCTTTTGTTTAATAAATCGTGTTTTTTTAGAAATGATTTCTCCGAGACCTGCATACTAAATTCTATGAAAATCGTTGGTGCCATTTCCTAGGTTCAGATTACAATATATATAAGAATTGCTTGTATAAAGGAATTAAATTTTGGTCATATTTTCACTGAATATACTCCTGGCCGAGTTGGTTACAACAAGCTTGCTGATATTATTATGACGTTTTCAAACTCTAACATCATAACAATATGCCAATAAGGGATGACCAGTAATAGACACACAAACGATGCCAAATTAGCAAAAATAGCAATGAAAAGTACGAATGAAGTATATTTTAAAGGCACTGACATCAAGAAACTGTAATACTAGTATGGAGGTCGATCACCTTTCATATGACCTTTTGTTCAGGATTTTTGACAACTTCATCTCTAACGGAGTATGGAGTAAACGGTACTTTAAAAGTTCGTAATTTTCGGAGTAGACTGAACGGACAGTCATTACCACCTAAATGTACACGGATATCGATCATTCTCAAAACTGTCATCTATGAGTAGGTGAACTAACGGTTGAAAATTAATATGCAAAGTTCGTCAGTTTAGAAGGAAGTATGAAGTTCAATATCAAATCGTATTATACGTTGCCATCGTGAACTGTTTATGAATAGCGATACGGTTTCGTTACGTGGCTTAGTAACTTTATGAGGAGAAGTTAACTTTTGATATCCTCAAGCGTGGAAAACCACAGGCAAACGCTAGTTACTTGTACTTCTCCATAGAAGCGTTACAGTTTCGGCAATAACTATGATCGTTTACTTTCATAGTTATATTATATATTCCCTAATGTTATCTGACTGTCTCTTTCACATCTATTTTGCAGTAAGTTAAAACCGGGGTTAAACGCAGCCTATTTAAAAGGCTGAAAAAGGGATTAAAGTTTGTATGAAATTTAGGTTTTAAACTAATGTGACGAAAATGAGTATTTGCTTTGTTAACTTTAAGGATAGGTCTATGGATGAGATTTGGAAGAAATGTAGCGTAAATAGAGGCGGGAGTGGACAGAGGTGTCACAGCATACGAAGACGCAAGTAGCAACTTGTAGGTTTTATTTTGAAATTACATCAATTATTGCAGATATACCACACTCAAAAGCAGTATATTTATATAAACTGATTGCCAATGTTTTGTTTGCCACGGTTTCATTCTTCTTATGGCCGTTTTCAATATTTTATCTATAGATGGATTTGGGTACTACAGAAATATATTTAACGTAAGGAACGGCTGTAAATCAAGATGCAAATTTGTTAATTTGTTGTACCAACATTTAATACGTGTATATCACTGTACTTCATGAAGCTCTTTGTAGCCCCTTACTCTGATCGAACTATATTACCAGGTCAATACATAACACAGCTGGCAAAGGAAATGCAAATTGGACTAGCCGATCCTACAATCAAACGATTTATCAGAAAACGGACACTACTGCAGTGGGTTTGTCGTTCGCAAAACTTCTTGAATAAGTCTTTGATATAGATAGCTGGAGTAGATTGTCGACTAGTTTATTTCCATACAATGTCTTGTACTTTCGATCACTTGGTCTAGTGTTTTCTGACGCCTTTTAAGGTGAGGATTGTGGATTTGAACCGTATACAGGATCTTTGTGTGATGGATTAAATTACTTTTTATAAACATGCTTGTTTATCAGTTATCTGGTTAGCAGCGTGCAAACGTTTGCTACGTCTTGTTATATGAATTAATGAATTTTGGTAGAATTCATAAAATACTGTTATAATTATTCCTTGATGTATTTATATTTATTATACCTATCATTATAATTTAAGTAGCGACCCGCCCCGGCTTCGCATTGGTGCAACGGTTGTGCATGTATTATACATATAAATCATTCTCTTGAATTATTCTATCTATTAAAAAACCGCATTAAAAGCCGTTGCGTAGTTTTAAACATTTAAGCATACTTTGGGACAGACAGACAGAAGGCAGACTTTATTTTATACTATGTAGTGATTATGAAAACTGAAAGACAATAGGGGCAATGAAAATACACGTATTTTGCTAATTGTTAATTTCCCGATATCCCCATAATAATCGGTCCGATGGATTTCTAGTTTACCCATCGCACAATTATTCTATAAAGAGAAAAGATGTGCACGAGAGAAAGAAAGCAAAGTCGTACCATTTCTATTCCGAGCCTGACAATCTCAAATAAAACATGCATTTAAACGACACAGAAGTCATAAAAAATAAGCTTACACTGAAAACTAATTTGGTTTTCTTTTCGTTAAACTAGACCAATTGCAGTGGTCGTTTATTTTCAAACAGTTGCTTGTCCAAACATATAACTTATTACACTCCATCTGTGTAAGTTAGCTCCGTGACGAAACTCATAATCCAAAATTATCTTAATCTGTAATTTGACATCATTGTGAGTGGACGTGCTACTGGACTTATTCTTGATTTATTTTCTAAAATCGTGTTAAAAGTGAGTTTATAATACAAATAAGTAACTTACAAGAAACTTAAGTGTTCGAGTGACGAAACAGTGATAAAACATTAGTGTAATTAGACTTATTATTCGCAGTTTAAAGCTGATAAACATTTCAACTGACAGTTAAATATTACAAATCATGCTAAAGTGAACTTTGGACTCATTAGTGTTAATAAAAGAATTGAACGAACTCATCCATACCACCCGTCTAAGAGAACCGTGGCAATAGATAATAGTGCATAAATTCGCAGCACACAGATAGAGGCTTCATAGCCAGGCGTTGAAGAGCGTCGCGTCTCCAGCGCAGTTTGTTTCAAGTTCGAACTCCGGTGACCGCTGATTTCTTTTTGTCATTTTAATTTTTTCAATTTTACTAATTTTGTCTAAAAATTACAAAATTCTGAATCATATTATTATACAAATGTCGTCGAAAACTGTTTGTGCCGGATGCCGTAGTGTTATTGATGGACGAGATTTCTTGAAATGTAACAAATGCGGCAAGATTTATGACTTACCGTGTGCTAACATATTGGATAAGAAGCAATACATTTCTATGAGTAGAGATCAGAAACTCAAGTGGGTATGTCACGAATGCAGTAGCAAACAGCCAAAGGTTGGAAATACTAACACTCCGGTACGCAATTTGCGGGATGAGGAATCGTCTGCCTCAGACGGTTCAGAAAATGTTACCTCTAGAAAGAAACCCGCTTGTACTGAACAGAATTCTAGTGATAGCCCTATTTCTACTGGACTTATGATTGGCAGAGAGGAAGCATTAATATCGGCTATAAGCGAGCGTGTTCTTGAAGTAATAAGAACTGAACTACCGCAGTTGATAGCAGGTTTATTGCAGGGAGAATTAGCCCCTATTAAAAAGGATATAATGGAGTTCCGCGAGTCGCTGGACTTTATGAGTGAGAAACAAGATGACCTTAAGAAAACCATGGAAACTCTTATGAAGGACAATACGTCATTATCAAAAGAAAACAACGCGCTTAAAACCACGGTTTCTGAACTATCAGGACGCCTGAATAACCTAGAACAACATTTACGTGAAAATAACTTGGAGATACAGGGTATCCCAGAGCATCACAATGAGAATTTGACGAATATTCTGGTTCAAAGTTCCCGTGTCGTTGGTCACGATTTAAAGGATGATGACATAGTCAAGTGCACGAGGGTGGCAAGGATCAACAAAGAGAGCAAACTACCTAGAACTATAATTGTTAAGTTCAGGAGTGTGAGGACTCGTGATGAATACTTCTCTGCAGTGCATAGATATAATAAGTCAAACCCGAAGGAGAAACTTAACACTGCGCTGTTGGGTATTGCAGGTGAAAGGAAACCAGTCTATGTGTCGGAGCATCTTTCTCCTATGAATAAATCTCTTCATGCATCAGCGCGCAAAAGGGCAAAGGAACTTGGATATCAGTTTGTTTGGGTGAGAAATGGGCGTATATTTGTTAAAAAAGCCGCAGATTCTGCTCAAATACTAATAAGAAGTTTTGAAAGTCTTAAGTTAATAAGTTAAATTTGTTATTTTCTCTTAATACCTTTTAAGTGATATTTGTACCTTATTGATGTTAATATTGTTACTGTCTTTATACTATCAAAATGTTAGAGGTATGAAAAGCAGGGTTGTAGATATTTATAACGCAATCCAATGTAATAATTATGATACAATTTGCTTAACAGAGACTTGGCTTGATAATACAATACTATCCTCGGAACGTTTTGATGACAGATATTGTGTGGAGCGCAGTGATCGCGATGCTAGGTTTCGTTTTCAGTATAACAAGAGTCACGGTGACGGTGTGCTTATTGCTTACTTAAAAAAGTTACAAGTTGTACTGAAAGATGATTGGGTATCCATGGATTTGGAAGATTTATGGATTCAAGTTGTGTTAAATGGAACTGTTGTGATAAATTTAGGTGTTGTATATTTGCCGGACTATTTAAGACCAAATATCGTCAGCGAATTCTTTGATAAATGTAGAAACCTACTTGATGGTGCCTCTAATCAGATAACATGTATATTGGGAGACTTCAATTTAGGTAATATTAAGTGGTCGAATTAGACGGGTGTCCACTAAATTATAACTGTGAAAAGTCGAAAACCTTACATGATCTTTTTCATTTAACAACCATATACCAACTTAACCACACGACAAATAGTAATGGAAGAATCCTGGATCTGGCTATTACTGACTGCCCGGATCTAGTAAAAATTTTACCTGCTTTACCTATTAGTCGTATTGACTCACACCATCCGCCTTTTGAACTTATAGTAAGAATTTCTGTGCCCAATATTTCACAAAATACAGCAATTAAAAGGCTATGCTATAGAAAAACCAATTTCGAGGGCTGCAAAACAGATATTAACGGCATTGATTGGGAATCACAAGCGTCACTGTTATCTTGTGATGAGTTTGTTCAATATTTCTACAATAAAATTTATTCGATTAAAGAGAAACACACACCAAAAACAAGAATAACGTCTAATCGTTATCCTATATGGTTCTCCAAGAACTTAATTAGGCTAATTCGGTGTAAACATAAAGCCCACTCTAACTTTAAACGATACGGGAATCCCCGCGATTATGATGAGTTTTCTATGCTTAGAGCTAGGGCCAAGGATGTGGCTAACCAGTGTTTTAGAGCTTACATTGAGCGAATAGAGAATGATCTTAAAATCAATATTAAGGCTTTTTGGCGTTACACGAAGGGAAAGCGAGTAACTAACAACTATCCAAGTAGTATGTTTTATTTAAACACTAGGAGTAATTCTGGGGAGGATATAGCTAACCTTTTTGCGAAATTTTTTTCGTCAGTGTACAGCTCTAATTCGAGTAACACGAGTAATTACATTCCCAATTTTCCAGCGTCTAATTATCCTATTGGTACGGTATATATACAAAAAACCGATTTGGAAAATAAATTGAAGAGCATAGACTTGGGCAAGAGTAGTGGATTTGACGGGATTCCACCTATATTTATTAAACTTTGTGCATCAGCGCTGGTAGAACCCCTTTTCATAATATACAATAAGTCAATAAATGAAGGTACATTCCCGGAACTATGGAAGATTGCCAAAATAACACCTATATACAAATCTGGAGATAGAAGTGATGTCTCTAATTACCGCCCTGTTTCTATACTCAGCTGGTTTGCCAAAATTTTTGAAGGGTACATCTACAAGCATATATATGCTCACTTGAAACAACAACTGAGTCCCCGACAACACGGTTTTATTTCTGGCAGGTCCACTACCAGTAACCTCTTGAGTTACACACATTATTTATGCTGCTCATTCAATGATAAAAAGCAGGTAGATTCTATTTACACTGATTTCTCCAAGGCGTTCGATCGTGTCAATCATTTTATATTACTTGCAAAGGCTCAGCATTTAGGAATTCATGGCAATTTACATCGATGGCTATCGTCTTACTTACTAAATAGGACGCAATTAGTTGCACTCAGTGGGTATGAATCCGTGCCTTTTTTGGCCACATCTGGAGTTCCGCAGGGATCCAATTTAGGGCCTCTTTTATTTTTATTATTTGTAAATGATTTATTATTTCAATTTAATAGTGAATGTTTAGCTTACGCAGACGATTTAAAGATCTTTAGGTGTGTCTCTGATTATGAGGATTGTAAAAAACTTCAAGCTGACATTGATACTCTTGTGCATTGGTGTAATACAAATTCAATGTCCCTTAACATCAAAAAGTGTCAGATTATTTCCTTCACTAAAAATAAAAGGCTGCTGAATTATGCTTACATAATTGTGTATGCTTGGAGCGTGTACTTGTGGTGAGGGATTTAGGGGTGATTTTTGATTCAGCAATGTCCTTCAAACCTCAATATGACCATATTTGCAGCAAGGCCCACCGTATGCTATCTTTTGTCCTAAGGAATGCGAAACAATTCAAGGAGGTTGACTCTTTGTTGATCCTCTACAACTCGTTAGTAAGGAGTAAAATTGAGTACTGTTCATGCATTTGGTCACCTATATACAAAACTCATATTGATCGAATAGAAGCAGTGCAAAGACGATTTGTTAGAGCCTTATGCTCCAAGTTGGGTCTGAGACGAAAGATTCACGCTTACAGTGATCGTCTCCAGCGGTTCAAAATGATGAGTCTTGAAAGGAGAAGGAGGATGAGTGATTTGTGCACCTTGCACAAGATTATAAATGGCTCAATTGATAGCCATCTTATTGAAAAGCTTGACTTTAAAACGCCAACGCGATCTGTGCGCATCCCCAAACTGTTTTCTATACCTGCTACCAATAATAATGTTTCGCAGAATAATCCAATATCACGAATGTGCTATCAGTACAACTCTATTTGCTCAGAATTTGATATTTTTCACGACAGCTTGTATGTGTTTAAATGCTCTTTATTAAAAGAAAATAATTATATCTGTACTATAATTCTGAAAATTAAGATTGTAACCCAAGCATTATATAAATTCTCATCATATTTTTATTTTTCTCTTTTGTTTAACTTAACTTTAACTATTTTGCATGTATTCACGTTTATTCTCACAGATTCTTTATAATTAATTAATGATGTGTATAGTTATAATTGGACATCAAGTCTAAAACTATTGTATTGATCTGGTTTTTGTAATCAAGCTTGATTTGTTGTCTGTTCTATACCTATGTGAAAAAATAAAATAAAAAATAAATGGGATTTTTTCGCTTTCGCGCAGACGCGTATAAAAAGTTAAAAACTTCATTCAGTCTAAAAGGCACAATTTGCGGTGACTTTGTTACTGTGCAAAATACTTGTAACTTATTGCAGGATTGAAAAGCGATATTACGCAAAATAGTCTGCTATTCATAGTGTAGTAGCAAACTTTCACACCTGAGAATTAATTAGTATGCTACCTACATAATAATATAATTATATAGGTAGCATTGAGGAACCCTTTGGAAAATATGAATTGGTATTTTGGGACAGGACAAACGGGACGACCTAGGCGGACGTTCACTGACCAGATTGGAGACATCCCAAAAAAAGTACAGGTCGAAAGTACCCTAAACAGAAGAGCATGCATAAGAAACTTGATGAGAGTGACTGAAGCAAGAGGGAAATGTCAGGATCGTTGAAAGTGGCGTTCCGTAGTCTCTGCCTACAGTAGGCCTTATAAATAATATCAGCTGAAACTCCTTCAAAGACTCAAAATCTAAACAGAGATAGCAAGAGATTACGGCTCTACTTACTATGTATCCTCATCACATTCTTCAAGCAAACTTGTTGGGCCAAGGTACTTTTCACCTGGCTTTTATCCAGCAACTCTGCTGCTAGCTATGGGTATTCAAAGAGCGTACGCCCGAATAATTTAAATTAGATTTTTAAAGAAAATATTAGACTTCTCAATTTCAGAATCTACCTGTTTTTCGCACTAAGCATATGAATAACAATCGGTTACTTGCAAAACCACAAGGTCCGCTGTATTAAAGCCTCGTATAATTTAGTTGGTATATTCAAAGCAGTAGAATATGTAGTTAACCCTAGATTACTAACCTTCGTCAATTCGACTACGCGGGTTTGTTTAAATCGTGCTAACTTTTGCGCGCGCGATCGCACTGCTTTCACTCTTTAGATAATTTCAGTCAACCTGTTGCCTCCCCGACTGACGGTAGTGTTTTGAGTGGGCGCCGTGAGCGCCGTTCCAGCAACCATGGGTCGTCGCATCGACGAAGGTTAGTATTAACGTAACATTTTGTCTTATATAGTTGGTGAACTCGTGCGTTTTTTTTGTTTTGTTTATTTATTTTCTTTGCGAAAATAATGCGACTGATGTACCTCCTGCCTAAAAAAGAAAATATAAGCCTTGTGTCCCTCCGCAAAGCGAAGGATGACTAAAAGTAGTTGCACCCAGAGCAAGAAATTGTTGTGCGGGGAGACCAGACTTGACGTTTGTCACAAATGTATAACTTGATAGATTCTTACCAAAATTTTTGTTTCATTACTTTATTTCATTCGTTATTTCTAATATTTGAAAATTATTTTTCACATTTACTTTAAAATTATACTTAAAAAAATCTTTTAAAATGTTAACATTGTTAATTTGCCATAAAACCTACGATCTCATTTATAAGGCTGATTTTTTAATAAATATGCCGTTTTGGTTTATATAAATTTATAAATTAATAAGAAGAATATAATAAATTTATAATAAAAATAAAAAATATGCATGTTTCATTCAAAAAATTAAACATGCATATTTTTTAATTCAAAAAAGCAGCGATAGCCGAGTGTAGAGATCGACGGACTGCCACGCAGATGGTCTCGGGTTCAAATCCACGGCGCGCACCAATGACTTTTCGAAGATATGTGCGTATTAAATTGTTAATTATCGCTTGCTGAACGGTGAAGGAAAACATCGTGAGGAAACCTGCATGTCTGAGAGTTCTCCATAATGTTCTCGAAAGACATGTGAAGTCTGCCAACCCGCACTTGGCCAGCGTGGTGGACTATGGCCTTACCCTTCTCATAATGAGAAGAGGCCCGTGCCCAGCAGTGGGACAGAATAAAAGGGCTGATGATGATGATGATGATGTTTAATTCAAATAAAACCCATTATCCCCTTTATTAAATACCGTAGTCGAAAGTACGAAGGTTAGTAATAAGGGTCGAAAAATAAGGTTAGTGATAAATTTGCAAGTGCAATATTCATTGGTGGTGCAACGAGAAATTATTCACTGGAGTTTGCAAGAAACAGCAATTAGGTACTAAGATTGCACTTTATAGTGGCATAACACGAGATATACTATATTAAATGTCTTGTTATTGCCTTGTATCTAATATTATCATTAATATATAGTAAAAAAAAACCTTTTTTTGTAAAACAGATGGAGCAGACTCGCTATTTTATTTAAAAATACTATTTTTGTCTGTGCTCTGATATCTTTCAATAAAAGAGTTTAAGATTATGACTTGTCTTAAAATACACAGTTACTCCAAAATAAAAATATCTGTGATATCCTAACATACAATCTTGTGATCAGAAATTATGCAGTCTGCGTTATGGTGATAGTTAGATAACTCTTAAACATAATAATTTATTTTATTTTGAAAGCATGCATGTAAAAGATAAATTTCACTGAGCCATAAACTGAAATTTGTACTGAATGGGAAAATAAACCAAGACTCTGGGCTATTAGAAGAAAATAAATGGATGACCTTGGAAAGATGGTGCTCTCATACAAAGAGCAACAGTACCAGAATTGTTTACCTTCGATTTTCTATGAGATTGTAGTACTTACTCAGCAAGCTCAACACTTTACGTAAAGTAGACCAAACTTTATATTTTGAAATCTATTTATTTACCTACAACTAAAACAAATTATTGCGACGATAAAATTAAACTTTACCCAAGTAGATTTCTTGGTAATTCAACAACTTAGTATTAGGCTATTCAGTTAAATCCTTAAGGTGCATTCTAAAGCTTTGTAATGACTATTACAAAGCTTTATATTATACCGTGAAGTTCCAACAGTACGATCCTAAATAATACGCCGAGGAAACTACAGCAATACTGCACTTTATGTATTTAAGGAATAATTGGTCGCTTTGCTTTCAATATCCAAGAATTGCGAGCTGCTATAAATTTAGTCTAATGCAGTCCCATTTTATTACCCTTTGCTTCATTTTATCCATTGCTTTTAATATAATGTTGTATATCTTTGTACCAAAATGGCCATGAAAGCTATAATGTTAATATCTTAACTAAATTAAATCTTTACGTGATTTCACCTCCACCGCAACCGCTTGACCACTGGACGCGCTGCAACTAATATGTCACCAATTTTGATTTGCAGGACAGGATGTTTATGTTTACTGAATAATAGATAATTATGAAAGGCTTCATCCATAAATCCATAACAACTTTCAAAAGGCCTATAGATCAAAAGGAGTCTGAATAGTAATGGCCAGTTATACCCAAAATAAATCATATCCTCTATGATATAGAACAAAAATATGTAGCCAATACACGTATACTTAACCATTCAGCGAAATGCAGCCGTAAGTAATACTCAGAGCAACCGAGACTTTCTAAAACTTTACTACAAAAACACGCTCAGCGAAACATCAGCTTCACTAAAGCACTTACTCATTTTATATGAGACCGACTCATCATTACCAGGAGCTTCGCTTATGTAAGCTCATAAGATAAAACTACTTGTTTAATTTTCGTTGAACATATCTCTAGAAGCGCAAAAAAAGGTTGAAATTAAATCTAGTTTGCAGAGAATGTTTTTGTATAAGATCGTAAATAACATAATACGGCGCAGTAGTCATCCTTGAGGCTCCACTTTCCAGCCATCCAGATTTGATAGAAAATAATAATCCGTGTGGTGACGGATTAAGAATACGGAATGTCACCACCCCATATCATCCCATGGGTGTCGTAAGAGCCGACAGAGGGAGCATGTTATACATAGAACAGCACTGTAAGAGAAGGAAAACTGATACAAACCCTATACCAACCCGTTTGTCCAGCGTGGTATAGTACTTAGGCCAATTCCTCCTTTCAAAGGAGAGGCCTAGTCCAGCAGTGGACTGTTAAGGGCTGATGATGATGATGATGAATATTAGGTTGCTTTTCCACAGAGCAACTGACGTCTGACCTTCGCAAACCAAATGAATAGCTTTTTTTCCATGACACCAGTTCAGTTTATTGACTAATTTATTGATTCAAGGATACTGACTCACCACAACGGCTGTCAAAGATCTTCATGACAGCGGAACTGACGCAACGACGCTCTCTGTGGCACTTGGCAAGTGATGAGTAAAAAAGTACTGTGGTGGTGTAAATAAAGAAACTCATTCGGAATACAATTAAACAAGCTGGTACAAAAAAAAGACACTCGACGCCAGCACAAGTAATTAAAAACAATACGTACACGTGAGATAAAAATAAATTCAAGTGTTTTTCTACCGGGTATCTTTGTACAGGATAGGTACTTTATCTTTGTGTTCGTTGCATTACAGTCCTTGCCGATGTTTTTTATAGAAACTCACTTCTGCACGGTTATCCATATAGCCAGATATGCTTAGAAATGTACTCTTTAAAATAATTATATATATTATGTGCAATTGAGAATCGTTGTTTCTATGATGTTAGTAAGAAAACAATAACATTACATTTCATAAATATTATGAGTATTTAATTGTCATAAAAGTTTTATGTATTTTTTATAAAATATTATCTAATTCTCCATGCCCGAAGCAGCAGCCCAGATCACCAACCCGTTGTATTCCACAGCTGGATATAAGCTAACTAGAAGTCCAGTACTTACATTAAAACAAAGTACAAAAAATAAGTTTAAAAACTATAACCCGACTACATAAAAAAGGGGGTCTACAAAGAATGAAACAAGAAAATAGCTCATTCAGATAATAATATAAATCCAGAAAAGTATGTGTAGTATTATATTAGATTCAAATTTCAAACCATACTAGCGAAATATTCTTGATTTTTCTCCATATAAATTTAGTAATATTTAGAATATGCACTTACAAATAGTAACAGCTTACACGGACTTCATTTGTATAAAAACAGCGTAACTTAATTCAGCTGTTATATGATTGAAGAACAACCTTAATAACAAAGTTTTACTTTTATTATAAAATATGTTAGTGGGTGGCAAAAGATGTTCAGGTATACTATTGGATTACCATATTTTCTCCAAACCCTCATAGGGGAATTGTCGGAGATTATAAATGTATGCACATACGTACATTATCAGCCAAAAGTTTTAGGTAGTCTCAAAGTTTTGGCAGTGTAAGTATGCGCATATATTAAGGCTTTTGTCTTACTTGCAGCGGGAAGCGGGTTTAATACGCAAACATCACGTAAAAGGTTCACATTATTTAACAATCAGCATTTGCTTGTATGACTTTTGTTGGTGGCATGTTATTCAATTTATATTTTCTCAACTAAATACCTGATGCAATAATAGTTTTAATATTATGTAGTAATAGTTCTACATCTATTTAGGCTATTCCGTGCCAGTACTTAATAATGCAGTTATGAAGACATCTGCACGACAGATCCTTGATGCCGAGTAAGTATCTCAAGCATTTTCATAAAGTGGAACTTATTTAAATACATACATATACTCACGCCGTTTTCCCGTCGAGGTAGGCAGAGGCAACGGAACGCCACTTGCTTCTATCCTTACAAACCTCACGCGCTTCTTCTACATTCATTACTCTTTACATACATTCTCGCCGGTTCCGGGTGCTACGGACCTTGCGTTTTTCAGAACGTCACCAATTTAGTCGCCGAATGTCCTACGAGGTCAACCACGACCGGCTGGCCCATACACGTTTGCCTCATATATTTGGTGCGTCATTCTTTGATAACCAAACCATCTCAGCATGCCTTTCTCAATTCTTGCCACAACATCTTCTTTCAGGCCACATCGCTCTCTTATAACTGCATTCGGAATTCTATCAATCAGTCTCACCCCACACATGCTACGCAGTGATCGCATCTCTACTGCGTTAATTCTGCTTTCATGCTTTTTCTAACATACCCAACACTCACTACCATACATTAGCGTGGACACAAGTACACTTATTAAAATATTGATATGGAAAAGAGATAAAAATATTCATAGAACATTTTTTACGAATATTTTCAATAAAATATTCATAACAAATTTTCTATAAATCATAATCTATGTATACTTATTATATTATAAAGCTGAAGAGTTTGTTTGTTTATTTGATTGAACGTGCTAATCTCAGGAACTACTGGGCCAATTTGAATTTTTTTTTCAGTATTATCTAATACTACCCATTTACCGAGGAAGGTAATAGGCTATATAACATCAGACTATGAGCCGCGCGAGCGGAGCAGTAGCTATAACGCGGGTGTACTCGCGGGCTCATCTAGTCCTGTCTATATTTACAACGTTTCATTGATAATTATTGGTTATATGTCAAAACAACGGGGTTCACATGTAGTTTGGAAAGGCACGCGGTTTAAATACACTATTTGTACAATATTATATGCTGTCCCACTGCTGTTCACGAGTCTCTTCTCGCTGATGACAAGGTTAAGGCCATATACTACCACGATGGTCAGGTGCTGGTTGGTGGTCTTCACATGTCTTTCGAGAACATTCTGATGAACTCTCAAACATGCAGATTTCCTCACAATGTTTTTCTTTACCGTTAAGCAAGCGGTATTTAACAATTTTGTCACTTCGTAAATCACGAGCGCCGTGGATTCGGACCTGAGACCCTCTGCGTAACAGTCTGTCAGTTCCTCCACTAGACTATCGCTACGGCTATCATATTATTATGATATTCCCCTTTCATAAAAACATGATGTCCCATTACTTTTAACCTCAAAGCATAACAATATTATTCTTATCTGTAAATTTGTTTAAAAGTTACTCCCCGAGGGCACTTAAATGTGTATATAGCTCATTATGTACTGTCTGATATGGTGGTTTTGTAACATCAATTTCCATTCTACACTCTTATTGTTGAATGTATCATATGTTTATTTTATCTTTCTCTCATGAATAGACCCTTATTTCAGTTTTCTTTTTATTTATTTTGTCCATTTCACTCGATTTTTAATGCATATTCTGCAGGGATTTATTCGGATAATTATTTGTACGATTAAAGAAATTTTAATAATGCATAATGCAGAAATACATAATTATGTACTTACTGCTACCAGTTGATAAATAGATTACATAATTCAGGCTTAACTATAAATAAGTGCTGGGCTTTACTTACCGCGGCATTCTATATTCGATCTATCCATTTTTCTGAGATTTTAGATTCGTTTTTGACATTATGCTCCATACAAAATTTGTCAATCACGAATCTCGAATCTAAAAATCCATGGATAAATCGATTATTGAAACCGGCCGTTATACAATAAAGTGACTTGTTCATAATATTACAGCGTCAGCAGACGCTACAGTTTTTTTATTGTGTTGTATTCTTTATTTACTTATTTATAAGCCATCGCAAAATTTTTCGTAAAACATAACAATATCCCGCTGACAGTGAGACCTCAGAAAAACTTTTATTTGTTCAATTGTGCATATGTAGAATTTCTTCGTTTCAAACTACTTTTCTCCATCTCAAAATCAATTGGGCAAATATGTATGAGAATATTCCATAGCATTGTGAGAGATGACAGAAGGGATCATTATCTTTACGAAGTGAACTGGAACAATCTTATGTTTGAATCTTGAGTTTATGGAGCAATTTGTGAGATGTTTTCTTAATTATCATGCTTAGTGGATAACATGATGTTGTTAGCGTATAGATGGTTGAGCATATTAATCGCCAAACATTTGTGGCTTTTTCATGTGTTCTGACGGTCAGGTTGAATTTGAATATTATACTGTTTGCATAATTTCGTCTGCACCGTTGGCGTAGTGGTGTAAGCGGTCGCCTCACCGCTTGACACTGCGCTTAGTGTTGTAGGTTCGATTCCCACACGAGACAACACTTTGTATGATTTATAAATTGTTGTTTCGAGTCTGGGTGTTCATTGTGTCCGTTGGTTGTATGTTTGTAAAGTCCCCCGCGACACAGGATTTATTCCTAGTGCGGGAGTTGTCTTTTAAACGAAAAATAAATTGTTTATGTAATACCTTAGAAGAGCAATTCTTGTATGTATCTGAATCTCGGCAACAGCTTCAGCGAGCTTCAGGGTCAATAATCAGCAGCTAAGTTCCATTTATATAAAACATGAAAATAATATACAAAAAACAGGCGTGTAAAGCTCTGTTATCCAGATAATTTTAATAAAACTGGCGTATTCGTCCAGTCGTTAAACTGGATGTTACAGTTTCAATTACCATCATCATCGTCCTAGCATTATCGACGTTGCATCAATGACTTACTTCTTGGAGCTAGGGTCCTAGGATTAAGTTTATGTGACAGAATGTCAGCTTTTCCACAAAGTAACTGCCGCCTAACTTCCACAATCTAAAGCGATAGTGTCACATGGTTTAAATCAATTCTATTAGTTTATTGGCTATCACTGACTTCCCGTAACGATTATCAAACATATTCATGATAGCCAAGAGCGACGGTTTAACGTGTTTTCCAAGGCACCACGCAAGCGATAATTTTCAATTTAATACGCAGATAACTTTGAAAAGCCAGTGGTGTGCCGTGGATTCCGCATAACATTTTGTTGATATCTTCACTAGGCTCTCGCTTTCAGTACGTAGTTTCGATTACCACCCAGTACAAATCTTTGTATCATGAGCACGATTATTTGCGCTGTGTCTGGGTGTGCTGCGTGTGTAACTCCTAATAACGCGATTCAGATTGTTAATCTCTTCGTCTTTGTTGTTCCACCGTTATCCGTTAGATGTCACAAGTGTATGAGCTTCCGTCATAGCACGATAGACGATACAATTTATATGTAGGTATCGATACATGCATGAGTGGTTACAATTAAGACGTCTGCTGCACATATCTGCACACACAAGGCAGGCTATGGTACTATGTTGTTGACATAATCATCAGTGTATAAATTAATAATCTTAGTACGCTAATTCACTGACTTGAATAAAAGTGACATAATGCTGTGCATTGCTGCTCCAGTTCTCACTATACAATCACAATGATTTATTTACAATTAGTAGTAGTTACTAAATTGAAGCTACTACTTTTTTGTGAATATTGAAAAGTACTTGGCTTGCTTTGCGTAATCTTAATATATAAAATCCTTGCGTTACTGACTGACTGACAGACAAGCTACAGCCAAAACTATTGGACGCAAGTAGCTGAAATTTGGCATGTATGTTCCTTGGGGATCGAAGGGGTGCACTAAGAAGGGATTTGCCGAAATACCCACGGGATCGGACAAAACAGGTAAATTAACAAAATGTGCAAGCGTAGCTGCGGGCGTCCCCTAGTACACTATAAATTGCCACCAATATTATGATTTCTAATGAATTCAGGCATTGAAACCTTTTCTTTATAAAGCAAGAATTATGTGAATATGAACTCAATATATCTAGTCGTTCAGCTACGCGTTCACCAACGAGTACAAAGTTAGTCACGAAAGTTGAGTCTTTGTACGAAAGAAACCATTTTGATATTTAGATGTTTATACGGTCTAGGTTAGGGTTTTGGAGTCAATACTTTTAATATTTTCGAAACTTTTCCGTGACACGAGGATCGTAAATAGAGCTCTTTTTAATTTAAACTAAAAGTGCTAAAGTTTGAAGATACAGCATCCTCAATCTTACGAATATGATAATCTTCTCGCTGTTACAAAATAAGCAGCGAAAACTTAGTGGAAAGACCAACATAATTAGTCCAATAGCCTTTAGATGTAATGTGCTTATTAAGTCGTTAATTAGCAAGCGCTGAACGTCCAGGAAAATATCGTCGGAAAAAGTGCATATCTTAAAGTTCTTCGTCTTATAAATCAGGTGAATTCTGCTTACGGTTATGTTTTTGGGCTTAGCCCTCTCCAAAAGGCCCATACCCAGTAGTGGAACAGTTTATAAACAAGGCTGACGATGATGTAGCTAACCCTAGTCAGAATATAAGTTATTCCAATTTTGCTTGATCTTGTATCTCTTCAACAGGAGTAAATACTTCAATACCGCTGTCTCCAATGCTGGTATCACTGCTATCAATCGCAGCTCTGCTCTGTACTGGAGTATGTGGTGTCATCACAGCGTTGTATCGCCGCCATGCTGCTAGAAGACATGATATTGACAAGCACCCACCGTCCACGTAAGTCTTCTTCCTCTTAGCGTTATCCCAGTTTTCAATCTGGGGTCCGCTTACTAGTCTAACCGGATTTGGCTGAAAATAAGCTTTTCCACAGAGCGACTGCCTGTCTGGCCGCCGCAACCCGAAGGGATAGCGATATTCCATGGCTTAGACTAGTGTCAGTTTATTTAGAAGTTACTGATGCCCTGTAACGATTGTCAAAGATCTACATGACAACCGGGACCAACGGCTTAACGTGCTCTCCGAGGCACGGGACAACAAATAATTAACAATTCAATACGGACATAACTCCGAAAAGTCATTGGTGCGCGCCGTGGATTTGAACTCGATACCTTCTGCGTGACAGTCTGTTGGTATATCCACTCGGCTATCACTGCCGTCCACGTAAGTATTTACCGATAAATACAGGCATTATCTCCGACTGCTCTATTATCGACAATCTAGACACTTTGACCTTTGTATCGTCCTTATGGCGTAGGAAATAAGGATTAAAATCGTGCTGCAACTGTTAAGCTTGACTAGTCGCTGTGTGTACTAGTGGCGCAAAAACTGTTTTCGTATTGATAGAAACAGATACGACGCCTCAAAGTCTATCTTAGGCCGAGACCATATCTGATAAATACCCTGCTCTGAGTTTAATAAATATTTGTATGTTCTGTGATTTGAAGTTAATGCTAAGAATGTATGAAGTGCTTTATAGACATAATCCAGGTATTACCAACTTGCTTTAGAATGTCTAGAGAAAGTGCAATACGTGAATATTGTGATATATGTGTGCTGGTAATACCAATGCTTTTAAATATTTAAACGTATTCTTAGTGTATTTACCACATTATAATATTATGTCAGTTTCCTCTTTCATCCTGAAGGTTAATAATCAATAAGCTGTGTTAGTCAGGACACTACAATAATACTACAATAATTGAATGTGCTACAATTAATTCACATGTGTTTTTTACATGTTAATTAATTGACATTATCAGGTAACAAATGTAATTTGTTACCTAACATAATGCCACACTTGACTGACTCTAGAATATAGGCCTGGGAAAATACATTAGTCAAATGTTAAGCCTTGAACTTAAATGAAGTGTTTTAGTATCTTAAAATGTTTTGTTATATTAACTTACCAAGACTTTAACTGTCTACTGCTGATCATAGACCAGTCTTTATTTTTAATTTTTATATGTATTTTTTATTTTTCATTGATTATGCTTTTATATTTTTTTGGTATAGGACATGGACATCGAGTCTGAAGTAAAGTGTTATAATCATTATTCAATTTGCATCACAACAATATATCGTGTAAATGTGTATCAATAAGCTATGGCCTACTCACGCTGGCCAGACGAGTTGGTAAAGGCTTAGATGTCGAATTTTTATCTTTTCGCAAAGATACTATTTGTTTCATGTATTTTCTTTAGTCGCCTCTGACGACACCTGGCAGTGCCTGAGTAGTGACACTTTCTATTCTTAATCGGTCACGGACACTCAGAGTGCCTTTCTTTTTTTATAAACTACTTGAAGTCGCCAGCGGCTTTGCCCGCGTCAATTATACATATAAACCTTCCTCTTCAATCATTCTATATATTAAAAAACCGCATTAAAATCCGTTGAGTAGTTTATATGAACATACATATGGACAGACAGACAGAAGACAGACTTTGTTTCTGTTTTAACTTCCTAGAAAGTGTTCTGACCTTCGTGAACTCTTGAACACTTTGTATAAGATTGAAAAGCTTCCCAATCTTGCAAAATCAGTTTACTATTGGGTTTTTCGCCATTTTAGATCCTACTGGCTTTATCAAACTGGTCCTTATTTGGGATTACTTGGGCGTTCCAATTCCTTTGATGCTCTGGAGCCCAAAAACAAATTATACTTTATCTTTACATGTTTAAATATAAGATATTACAAATCTTTATTGAGTTATGTTTTTGTTCCTTTTTATTTGATTGTGGTGTAGAAATTGTGAGCTCTTATTTAGCAAATAAAATACATTTGGCATATTATTGTATTTTTGATAGTCGGTGCGTCTAGTAGTCAGTAACACTTACTGCTTAGCTGGAGAGAGTGGGTTCGATTTCCTCCCAGGACTAATCATTGTGTGAGGAGAACGATTATTTGTTCTGTACTGCCGGCCTTTTGCATAACTCCAACTGCTTCTCCCTCTCGCATACAAAAGAAGCAAATAAGGACCTTTAACATTCTCACTTTTTTTTAATATGCCTCTGCCTACCCCTTCGGGGAAACAGGCGTGAGTCTATGTATGTATGTATGTATTCTCACTTACTTATTAAATGGGACAATTGAAAGGACTGTACACTCAACGTCATCAAAACTTCAACAGCAGCATAATTTTATGAAGCAAATGTGTCATAAATATGTTAGCAAAAAATAAAGTTTTAGTTGCAAATTATTAGTTTCCTTACAACCCTAGTAACTGAGCTAAAAGTTTTAGGAGTAGATTTACGGCCACAATGCAAGGGCAAGACTCGATCACATACTCTCTTGATCAGCTGCGAGTTTTTCATACCACTAAGATACTGCTATTGCGTCTTGAGTTTTAACTTTCATTCAATAATAATAAATTCAGGAACCGTAAATACATGTTTTGTTAAGTAAATATGCCGTGAAATTTTGCTCTATCTGGCTGAATTCGAATGTAACAAATGTTGGAACTATTTAAGGAACTTTGACCCCACAGCCTGTGCCCCTTTACGGTCTAATGAATAAGCGACCAAAATATACTACTCTACTTGACAAGTTGCGATACATTTTCGCAATGTGTTTCTAGTATATATTTTTATATTTTCTGCTCGAGTTGTGAAAGGAAATAACAAATAATCATGTCTGTTGTTTTGCCTCCTTACTCAACTTATCCAACGATACTAACTCTTCAGCATCAAGTGTAATCCGATCATCATCTTCTTTATTCTAGCGTTGCACCAATAACGATCCAAAACCATTAACTTGGAACTTGGAACATGGGATACGCAATTTAAGTTTGTCCTGGGGTCACTTCAGGACCATGTGATGTTAACTTGTGAATAGCGATTAGTAGTAAATTTAAACATTAGTATTGCCACGTAACGATTGTCATTTGAGATCTGCAATCCAAAGTAGACGATATTCTTTGGTTTGAATAAGTTTCAGTATATTTGAGAGTAATTCGTAAGGACTCGAGCATATTATAAAAGCAACTTCACTTAAATTTTAGACTGTCGCTAAATCTCACCTCAAACAGCTAATTAAAAATCTTAAAAGGCTCTTGGTCGATTCTGTGCTTTTCCAATAGGCTGTCGCTGCTCACAGCTATTCTAATTCACCTACTTTATTCAAATCGCCAGCCCATGCGGCCATCCATTTTTACCACGTCAAATTGCGGTGTCCACTAAAAAGTCACTACACAAGTTCATATATACCTACTTAATTCGTATTATTTTTGTGTAACATATAAATTTTGGTATTGTGTAGATAAATTGTAGTATGTGTGGTTTGGTACCGACTTATGTGTAGCCATTTTTTATTAATTATTGTGGTCAATAGATAGATGGAAGTAGCCTTGCACTCAAATAGTACTTTTTTGGATTCTGGACACGACGGGTACTGAACGGATCCTAAAGATTATGTAACGGGTCTGAATCGTGTTAATGAATGAAAAGAAAGATGAAATACCTTCAGTCATCCCGTGACCACGGCTGGTGTAACCCATGCCGAAACGTCGGGAAAATAGAAAGGTATTTCATCTTTCTTTTCACTCATTAACACGATTCAGACCCGTTACATAATCTTTAGTATGAACGGATCCTGTTATTAATAATAGGGTCTTGTTCGCTAAAGCCTCCGCCGTACATCCGTTTGTCTGCCTGTCAGTAAGCTATATTTTACGGAATTGGTTGAGTTGTAATTTTCTTAGTAAAATCTATACGTAGTAGTAACTCCCCTTTCCTTCCTGTCTCTCTGTATAACGCGATAAGCTTAAAAGCTACCAAACGGATTTATGTACATGTTTACTATTACATAGTGTGTTTCTGAGGAAGGTTTAGGTGTATAATTCACGCTGACGGAGCCGCGGTTGAAGTCCAGTATCATTTTTTCCAATTGTCACTATTCCACAAATTACACCTTAAAAAGTACGTTTTCTTGCGGCCCGTCCCGTCTTCACACGAGTAGAAATAAAATTTAGCCTATTAGCCTTATTGAGATACTAGAGGATGCCTTTTTTTTTTTTTTTTTTTTTTTGTTCACTACGGTGGTAAAACTCTCCTTATGAGTCATCTCAACTCCGCCAACCCAGCCATTAGAACGGCTGGGCTTGGGACTGGCGGAGGAGGTATGTGGAGGCTCTCCCCTAAAGGCGTTCGGGGCATACCCACTAAAAACCACCGCGGTGTCCCTACGGGTCCCGTATGTTGGCGGGGTCACGCGATTCGCGATTAGCATACTTTCTCGCGACCCCGCCTACTAGAGGATGCCTGCGGTTACACCCACGTTATTTAAGGCTACTGCTCCGCTCCCGCCGCTCGATAATTGGGCTATCTAACAGTGAAAGAATTTTTCAAATCGCTCCAGTAGTTCCTGAGATTAGCGCGTTCAACCAAACAAACAAAAAAATTTTGTTCTATGGTTCTTGAGGGTCTTTTTATCATTCATTTCTTTCAGAAACGTGCACTGCAGGAAATAGGCTCTTCTTGGTTTTTGAGTTCATTTATTACAAAAAATTAAGTTTTTAGGGTATCGTACCTCGAAATGAAAAAACGGAACCCTTATAGGAGCTCTTTGTTGTCCGTCCGTCTGTCAAGACCTATTTTCTCAGAAACGCGTGAAGGTATCAAACTGAAATATATATCAAATAGTTAAGTCTACTGTCCCATGAAGCTGTGAAAAAAACAAAGTTCTAAACCAACGCAATCAAAAGATACAGCCGTATATGCTGCAAATTTCTGCAATTTTCGAAACTCGCAAGGGAATCAAAACCTAAAGGGTACTTCCCGTGAACTCAGAATCTTGAAATTTGGTACGAAGCAATGTCTTATAGCATAGATAAAGGAAAAATTGCTAAAACCGTAAATTTTTCGTTACATCATATAAAAAAGAATTGTATTAATTTTAGAGTTACTACCTCTTTCCTCATGAACGCGTAAGGTTATTAAATTGAAATTCATATCAAATACTCGAGTCTATAATATCTTTAAGCTGTCACAAAATCAAACTTCTATCTCAACGCAATCAAAAGAAACAGCAAGTTTAGCATATTTTCAAACTCGTAACTACTTCCCGTATACTCAGATTCTTGAAAGTTGGTACAAACCAACGTCTCATAGCACAGATAAAGGAAAAATTGCGAAAAAAATAAATAATAATTTTAAAGTTACTAGCTCTTTCGTTATGAACTTATAGAGGTATTAAATTAAAATGCATGTTAAATACTAGGGTCTATAATATCTTTAAGCTGTAACAAAATCAAACTTCTAAGCTTACGCAATCAAAAGATACAGCTGTTTATGCCGCAAATTCTCGCAAAATTCGAAACTCACAAGGGAATCAGGACTACAGGGTACTTCCCGTGAACTCAGAATCTTAAAATTTGCCACGAAGCAATGTCTTATAGCACAGATAAAGGAAAAATTGCGAAAAAATAAAATAATAATTTTAAGGTTACTAGCCCTTTCCTTATGAACTTATAGAGGTATTAAATTGAAATTCATATTAAATACTCGGGTCAATAATATCTTTAAGCTGTAATAAAATCAAACTTCTAAGCCAACGCAATCAAAAGATACAGATGTTTATGCCGCAAATTCTCGCAAAATTCGAAACTCACAAGGGAATCAGGACTACAGGGAACCGTTCCCGTTCCCGTGAACTTAGAATCTTGAAATTTCGTATGAAGCAACTTCTTATAGCACAGATTTAGGGAACATTTCCAAAAATGTAAATTTTTAATTACATCATACCTATAATAAAACCATTTTTAAACATTTTAAAGTTACTTCTTCTTTCCCCATGAACGCGTAGAGAAATTAAATTGAATTTCTTATCAAATACTAAGGTCGATTACACCATGAAGCTGTAATAAAATCAAACTTCTATGTCAACGCAATCAACAGAAACAGCAATTTAAGCATATTTTTTATATCTCTACGGGTTCACGAGGAACGGGGTAGTAGTAGTCAAAACTTAAGGGTACTTCCAGTCGATCTAGAATCTTGAAATTTGGCATAAAGCAACGTTTTTTAGCACATAAGAAAACGTTCGAAAACCTAAAATTTTTAGTTACCACACATTTAAAAAAAAAAAAAATAATAATACCTACAGGTTTGTACGGAACCCTCGGTTTATTTAATATTGTCAATGCTTTACAATATCACACGAAATTTTCCTATTGGTACAGTAACGCCCTCTACATGGAACAGAGTGTGGAGTATCTCTCGAAGCAAGACAACTTAAACACATACTGCGGTTCACCAAAGCTGGACTACTGCAGTCAGTACGAGCTGAAGATGGAGGGCAGCGGAGAAGACACAGATCCTGATATCATACCTTGTCACTATGGTAAGTCACACAATTTCTCTGGTAATTATGAATATTTTTTAGGGTTCCGCTCCGCTGTCTGTCTGTCTGTGTGTCTGTCTGTCCGTCTGTCTGTCTGTCACCAGGCTGTATCTCATAATCCGTGATAGCTAGAAAGCTGAAATTTTCACAAATTATTTATTTCGGTTGCCGCTATAACAACAAATACTAAAAAAAAAAAGTATTAAGGGGGGTCCCATACAAAAAAAGTGTTCTTTTTCGTATTTTTTGCTCAACATTACTAACTGTAACAGGTAGACGCTTTAAATTTTCACAGAATATGTAGTTGTATATTACCTTTCAAAATAAATAATAAAATAAAAGTAAATAATAAAGGGGGGCTCCCACACAACAAACGTAATTTTTAAGCAATTTGTTAGTCGATCTTAATAAACAGGTAGAAACTTAAAAAGTATTTAAGTATACATACAACAAACGTGATTTTCTTTTATAGATATAGTATAGTACGGAACCCTTCGTGTGCGAGTCCGACTCGCACTTGACCAATTTTTTAGTAATATATTGGTATTGCCCGCGATGTCGTTTGTGTGGACAGCATCCATATTATATTTTCCTTACAAAATCTTTACTGGCTACGAACTACATCCTACTTGCCTATAGCCCAAATAATTGATAGTAGATATTGTAAAATATTACCCTTTATAATTAGCCAGGGTGCGAATCCACGGCGCGCACCAATGACTTTTCGGAGTTTTGTGCGTATTGACTTGTAAATTATCGCTTGATTTGTACCTTGAAGAGCATGTGGAGCCGTCGATCTGGGCTGTTACGAAGTTCTTCAGAAGAACTACCCATTAAAAATCTGACACTAGTCTGAACCATGGAAAATAGCAGCAGCTATTCCTTAGGGATGCGGAGGTCAGACAGGCATTTGCTCTGTGGAAAAGCTAATATTCAGTAAAATTCGGTTAGACTAGAAAGCGGACGTCTGATTCTAACTAGGATAACGCTAAGAGGATGATGATTATCCTTTAATATTACCTGCATTTTAAACTGCACAATTAAATGTTGTTTTGAATAACTATGCTGAAAGATTTAAGAATGAATGCAAAAGGTACATTGATTCTCTAGTAAGAGGTATGTTAGGATAAAATATTTAGTTCCGACGAGAATGACCCATTTTTTCATAACACACTCTGTAATAAATATTGCAAGCTGTGTCTATGAATATTTTTAAAACGCCATCAGATGATACTGAACTAGACTCAAACTCGTTTGAGGATAGGTTGACAATAATAACGGTACCATATTATATAACAGGGTGGCTGAGCCCTTTATCTAATTATATTAAGGACAGGTTAGAAGCACCCTGAACAGAAGAGCATGCATGAGGAATCTGATGGGAGTGAATGAAGCAAGAGAGATATATGTCAAGATCGTTGCAAATGGCGCTCCGTAGTCTCTGCCTACCCCTCCGGGAAACAGGCGTGAGTCTATGTATGTATGTATGTATGTATTAAGGTCTTCTATGATTTTAATAAAGGCAATTACAGTATAACAGCGACGAAGGTAATATTAACGCCTGAAATAAACTGGGTAGCAAAAATCTGTGTAAAGATAATGTCGAATTTTGGGTGCGTATGGCCGACTGATTATAATAATTATAATTTTACTTTGAGCGTGGATTTATTTACTTTATTTACGTATAGCACTAGGGTGGTCTGACCCCCGCAACCCACGGGATCCCTTCTTTTTGCATAATGTTCTTTGTTCTAATATACTTCGGCATAACGATTTTGGCACAATTTGTTTTGGCATAATAATACTTCGGCATATTTTTTTAGGCATACATTTTATGTTGGCATAATCATCTTAAAGACTAATTTGTTTTGGCATAAATTTGATTCGCATAACGTTAGTAGGCCTAATGACTATTAGCATAACGTTAATAGGCCTAATGACTATTAGCATAGCGTTAGTAGGCCTAAAGACTATTAGCATAATATTTATATAATTATACAGGGTGTAAAAAGACCCTTAACGAAAACTGAGATCCCATGTGTACCGATCACTATGAACATTTTTTACTTCGGCACCATACCTGGGAAATTACTGGTTCAGGAGATATAGAGGCTCAAAGTTAGTATGGTATTTTTCTAATTAGGTACAAAATCGACGCATTTACCCCGGAAATATGTTCTTTAGATGCGCTATAACCCCATGGATAAGTAGGTATTTCGAGCATTGCACGCACGCGCTTTTAATTGCGGTTTAAAAAATGTGAAACCTCAAAAAAATATCGTTTCCCAGGTATTATTTTTGGTTAGTATGTCTTGACATGATGTCCACAACGAGTAGACTTCGGCTTGGTGATAGGTCTTGTGAGACCCTGTATATTTAACTTGTAAAAAATGTATATGCTGTGCAACAAAAGTTAGTGACAGAACCGAATTGCTGCAAAACCGACTCCACGTAGTCTTGTTTGTCCTACCCCTAGAGTGTTATTAAAAATCGCGTAGGCGCGTAGGGGCGAGGCGGCCCGCGGGTTGAGGAGCAGGCGGCTGCGAGCGATCCGCCGCGGCTGAGGCTGGCCGGCGAAGCCGGCCAGCAAGCCGAAGCTGCGGTGGTGAGCGAAAGCCGTTTGCGACGATTAGCACGCGTGGGGCCGCCGGAGGCCCGCAGCGCCGGAGCCGTGACAGAACCCCTGCCTGCAGCATGTTGCATGCTCGCTTGAATGCTGCATGCTTGCTTGCATGCTGCACGCTTGCTTCCATGCTGTACGCTTGCTTGCATGCTGCACGCTTGCTTGCATGTTGCACGCTTGCTTGCATGCTGCTTGCTTGCATGCTGCATGCTTGCTTGTTTGCTGCATGCTTGCTTGCATGCTTGCTTGCATGGTGTATGCTTGCTTGCTTCATGCTTCCTACAGCGAAAAATATGCCAAAGATACATTGCCAAAGTTATTATATCCAATTTGTATTGTATTGTAATCATTATGCGTAAATAAATTAATGCTTAAGGATTTTATGCTTTAGGATTGTATGCTTTAGGATATTACCTATGCTTAAAATAGTTATGCTTTAGAACTTTATGCTTAATAAATTTATGCTTTAGAATATTATGCTTAATAATTATCAAATGAATCACAAGCCGGGGCTCCCCGTGAGCGTTGCGGGAGTGCACGAGCCTAGCGAGATCGCCACTATGTTCTCCCACCATTTCAGGGTAGCCTCTCCTCTTGGGCCAGCGCGGCAGGAGCCCGATGCTGAGGAAGGAAGTGAGCGTAGTGTTCATTTTACTGCGAAAGAAGTATGTGCAGTGATCAAAGGGATGGTTAGGGGTAAATACCCGGGTCACGACAGCCTTAGCATCGAGCACCTGCAGCAAGCAGGTGTTCACCTACCAAGAGTGCTTGCTATGTTTTTTACCCTGTGTTTAGGTCACTCCCATCTGCCCGATAAACTAATGCGTACTATAGTTGTTCCAATCATCAAAAATAAAACTGGGGATACATCAGATGTTAACAACTATATACCGATCTCTCTAGCCACGGTAGTTGCTAAAGTGCTGGACAGTCTGCTTGGTCAGCACCTGGGTAAACACGTTTCGTTGAACGACGCACAGTTCGGCTTTAGGCCTGGGCTTTCCACCGAGAGTGCTATCCTGTGCCTCAAGCGGACTGTACAGTACTACACAAGTAGAAAGACCCCAGTGTATGCATGCTACCTAGATTTAACGAAAGCTTTCGATCTAGTATCGTATGATGTTTTATGGGGTAAATTAAGGGGTGAAACCTGTTTACCTAATGAAATTGTACTTTTTTTTATGCATTGGTATAAACATCAAAAGAATTTTGTGCGATGGGCAGGCTCTGTTTCGGAGGATTACGGGCTGGAATGCGGGGTGAGGCAGGGGGGGTTGACCTCCCCTACACTGTTCAACCTGTAGGTCAATCGGCTGATCGATGAGCTCAGCAGCACCGGCATCGGGTGTTATATAGATGGCGTGTGCGTGAATAACATCAGCTACGCTGATGATATGGTGCTGCTGAGCCCATCGATTGGTGCCTTACGAAGACTTTTAAAGATTTGTGAGTCCTACGCGGTGACTCATGGGCTCAAATACAACGCGAAAAAAAGTGAAGTAATGATATTCAGGCCGGACAACAAACGATACACATTCGTTCCGAAATTCACTTTATGTGGTACAGCTCTAAACAAAGTCGAGCAATTTAAGTATTTGGGCCACTGGGTCACTGAGGACCTTAAAGATAATGTTGATATTGAAAGGGAGCGCAGGGCGCTGTCTGTCCGCTGCAACCTGTTGGCCCGCAGGTTTGCACGGTGCACGGGGACTGTCAAAATAGCGCTTTTTAAAGCGTACTGTCAGTCATTTTACACCTGCAGCCTGTGGGTTAACTATACGCAGCGGGCTTACAGTGACTTGCGCGTTCAATATAATAACGCGTTCCGGGTGCTAATGGGGCTGCCGCGCTACTGCAGCGCCTCCGCGATGTTCGCGACGGCTGACACTGACGGCTTTGCGGCTATCATGCGCAAACGGTGCGCTTCCATCATACGCCGAATGCGTGACAGCCCCAATACTATCCTGTGCGCGTTGGTGGACCGGTGGGATTCTCCGATGCTGGCTCGCTGGATCCGACTGCATGCAGTCGTGTAGTAATTAGCAACCAACATCGCAGAGTCCACCCGGAATTTTAAATTAAATTAATATTGATTTTTTTTGATGATTTTTTGATTTCTTGATATTTTTTTTTATTATAGTATAGTATTTATTATCTATTATTTAATTAATTTAAATTTAATTTATTTAATCTTTCTATATTTGGCAATCAATCACAATCACTATTACTAACATTAGTTTATAAGTTCGTTTTACTAACATATAGGGATGTATTTGTAATCTGAAATAAATGATTATTATTATGGTTAGAGAAATTATGCTTAAAAAATTATGCGTAAGCTGTTATGCCTAATTATATTATGTGAAAATATAATTATGCCAAACAAAATTATGCTAAGTTATATTAGGTCTTAAAATTTTATGCACATGGATAGGGAACCGCAACCCACAGGTATAAAGTGGTTTAGACCAGCGTCAGTACATTCAACGATACTGACTCCTCAGTAACTGTTAAAGATCTTTGTGACATACGGGACCGTACGGAACGGACCAATTTCAGGATTATCGGTATCGCCTAAAGCTTTAAGTTGTCTCACCTGTGGTAATAAAGACATCTTTCTTTCTTTCAAAAAAAAATAATACGTGTCTCGTATGTACATCTGTGCACCAACCTTTGCCCTAAATGGCTTTAACTTAAGCTGTTTTATCTGAGATCCATATCAATTTGCATAAGCTAAATTAGATTCGTGTTTTGTGTGAAACTTCCATGCCGTTTAGAGTCACGTTTCATTTAACGCATTCAACGCATATTTTATTTTTTCTGTTCTGAGGTCATTGAATATGTTTACAACATACTACTCACCCTATCCCACCTACATGGAATGTAATATCAGGGGATAGTGGGCTGTATCGTAGCATAATTGCCTCTTAAGCAAGTTTAAAATAATATCACATAATGTGACATGCACAGTCATAACCAGAATGGAGGGTTAAGTTATTATGTTTTGTATTATCACGATGGTGCTCTTAGTGGCAGCAATTACAAACTATGGTCAACAGAGACAACTTCCAGTAGATTTAAGTATTCAATATTTGTTTATGCGCAGCTACAAAAACAGATTGATGATGAAGTAAATAATTGTTTGTTTGTTTTCTGTCATCTCACTTTCGTTCATAATTTTTAGGCTTTGCTATTTTGACGCCCTAACATCACGATTAATAATTATAATGGTTACAATTTTATTTGTTGTACAGTAAAGTTGTCTTCTTCAGCATTAAAATCAAAAACACCCTACCCCTACCTATATTTTTTTAAATATTTACTAAAATACCTTTATTTAATAACCTAGAGTTATCTATCTATTTAAAATGTAAATAAACAGCGTCCACTAGTTATGTTTTTTTTCGACAAAGAATGTGGGTATTGCACACTTCAGGAATTACATTGTTCACTTTGTTACAGACAAGAAGCCCATAAGTGACTACAGTAAGCTGCCGACCCCTGGACTGGACACAGATCCACACAGGGATTTCGGTGAACGACCCAATATTCCTGCCAGTGCTGTAAGTATGAACACTTGGACAAGAGACATGTTTTCTTCTAAATCCATTAATGCGAAAAAGGTCAGAACATTCTTGTGCTATAATTTACTAATTAGTCGTCACCCGCAGCACTCTGTGAGCGAGTTAAATATTTTATTGCGATAAAAAGCCACCTATGTTGCTATCTCCACATCCAAAAATCATACATTGCTCTGTTGAGACGTGAAGTCGTAGACTAACAAATAAGTAGTCCTTGACTGACAAATTTTGGTATTTACTTTAAATTGTAATAGGGATTTGTTTCTGCATTAGTTGCCGCTTCGACTATTTATCACTCTCTAAAGCTTTACCAACCATTATTTACTCTTCTCTTTATTTTTCTCCAACAGTCATCAGTAAACATATGCGTAGTCAATCGCGGCGTAACAGCCCGCAGTGCAGACATTGCAGCCGCAAGAAGACCGGAGGTCGTCACCACCGCAAGGAAAGTTCGAGAAAGTTGTATATGAATGTGACATTGTGATCGAACTATATATTAATATGACTGTCAGAAAGACAATAGTTGAACCTTAAAGAGATAAGTGCAAATCTGTATGATAGTTAAATCTATCGACTCTTATTCACCGTAGATATAAGTTTCGGATATGATTTCACTGGTTTTGATCGCTAATGTGTCAGTAAAAGGCAACTGGTATTCTGCCCTCATAAGCCAAAAAGCGTCATCTCAAAAAAGTGAGACTCGAGAAAAATCATGTTTTAGTTTTTTTGATTTCGCGTCAACTTAGTAAAGTAGTTTTAAAATTATTCATTCATAATATTAGATACTCATACCCATATTTCTTATTGATGTTTTAAAAAAAAGGAAAAATATGTATTTTACCTCATTTTTGAGATACCGTTATTGGGCTTCGAATAATATGTTTATTAATATGAGTTACCTACCGCTTTTAGTTATAGTGTGTTCATAGAAATTTTCATACAAATGTTTTTCTATACATTTTTGCTAAAAATCCATGTAAAAGAAAATAAAACACGAAAGAAGTTCATTTGAAAATCATTTTAATAAACTTAAGATTAACATAATTAGAAAATTTTAAATTTTGAAAATAGGCATCTATGTCATAAATCACTCAGAAGTAGGAAGCTACCTCCAGAAGGACAGTTTATTGCCTGGTATTATATTTTGAAGGGATTTCAAAATATTGTTCTTCTTGGCTTGCGAAATTCCGTTAAGCATGGTTTTCTTCTTTGGAGGTGAAAGAGCATTCGTTTTTAACAAAATAGGTAGGTACCTACAAACAAATTTTACTTATTATCAATCACTAATTGAGTCAATTAATTTTATTCGTTCGGTGAAGTTTTACATTCATTATTTTCATACATATACGTGTGCAAACAAAAACAACAGAATGTTAGATTCTAAAGATATTGTTTAAATAATTTTCTTCTTGTCGTGTTGACAACAAACTTACACAATGTCAGCCCAAAACTCCGTCACAAGAGTGGCGTAATAATCAATTAACAAAGATACCTTAGTTACTTAGAATAATCGATCGATCGAGAATCGTCAACTGTTAATAACATTATTTACACGATAAAACTTAATATATTGAAGACTTCTACGGTAAATTATTAAAACGAAACTGAATTAAATCAATTATGGGTTAAAAAAGTTCATAAGTAGGTATAAAAATGGTTTTTAATTGTGATAAACAAGAAAATACGCTACAGATTACTTCATAGTAATTCATAAAGGCAGCGATAGCCGAGTAGATATACCAAAAGACTGCCATGCAGAGGGTATCGGGTTCGAATCCACGGCGCGCACCACCAATGACTTTTCGCAGTTATGTGCGTATTAAATTGTTAATTATCGCTTGTCCCGTGCCTCGGAGAGCACGTTAAGCCGTCGGTCCCGGTTGACATGAAGATCTTTGACAGTCGTTACAGGGCGTCAGTACCTTCTAAATAAACTGACACTAGTCTAAACCATGGAATATCGCCGTCCCTTCGGGTTGCCGAGATCAGACAGGCATTCGCTCTGTGGAAAAGCTTATATTCAGCCAAATCCGTTTAGACTAAAAAGCGGACCTCAGATTGAAACTGAGATAACGCTAAGAGGATGATGACTTCATAGTAACTCACTTGAACACCAAGTATCACACTCATGACACCAAACACTGGCTATCACTTTATTATCACCAATTTCTAATTATTCCCGATTTTATCAACTCCACGACCTGTTACTTCTAACAAAACAAACAAGAACTAAAACATTATTATGATGATTCATAGATTTGCATTTAAATATCGCCCTTATTGTTCATCAGCTAACGCTTATTTTTGTGCAACAAACTCTGCGAGGGCAGCGGCATCTCACATTTTGCGAACTATTTTCGCCTAATTTTACTAAGCGCAGGAGCCGTATCAATAGTTCGCTACGCATTCAACAGATACCGCCAATGTTCTTAGAAATTTTGGCCAGCAATTATAAGACCTTTTCTAAGCAATTCCACCGTAAGTAAAATATACGGCCATTGTGTTTAAAAATAATGATATAGGTACCTCTCAGCTCCTTAGTAATATCGTATAAATTTGAGATATGCAATATTTTCTTAGTAGGTTTTAGGTGGTTTCTGGTTGAGATAGTGCCATGTAACTTCATCTAAACTGTAGGGAATTTGTTAAGCTATCAGATGCAACAAAAATCAGAAATTTGTATTTTTTTGAGATACCGCTTTTTGGCTTATGAGGGTAGTATTGTGATTTGTGCCTTTTTGGTTATAAAAAGCATCATATATCACTACAACGAGGATAGTACTGCAAATGTGTACAGTGAGACAATTTTGGATATATTTGAACGTAACTGTGACAAAAATATTTCTGATACCCTATGATATATCACTTAAGATACATGCACCGCAACAAAATGGCTCCAACTATGGTGGACCTATTATCTTGTCATTTAAATTTGACCATTAAATAGTTTATCGTAAGATATATTTCACATCGAAAAAATAAAGCAATATACATTCAAGATATTCAAGACAGCGCCGAGCTGTGCTGTTACGGTGCCGGTACACTATGCCATAACATTCAAACGTCCCGAGTGCGTATGCAAGACGATCACGTGCCTCTAGTTTATAATAATTATATGGGTGAGACACGATACCATATTACGCGTTCGTATACGTAGTTGTCACATAGATACTCGTATATGACCTGCCACGTACGATACCCGCGTCCTTTAGCTTTAGTTACTACGGGATATAAAACATGGTAACGACAAAATAAAAATTAATGTTTGGATTCCATAATTCGTAGTAAGGTGCAGATTACATATTATGATTAACTTTGTCAATATTTTTCAATCAATAGCATTTCAGTACCGAAACATGTGGCCTGAAAATAACGATAAGGCAAAATATTTGACACAGTAATGAATTGTATATATATTAAATAAAATTATTAAGTATATACATACATCCGCCCAATCCTTCGAACAATTCCACACAAAGGCTGTTCAATAATTTGAACATCATAGTATAATGATACACATTTATTTATAGAATTTGTAAGATCATAGTCCTTTCAATTCTGTTATCCTTTAATGTTGAGAAAATAATAAACTACATTTCTATAAATCTAGGGCAGCTTGGAAGAAGATGTATATATATTAAATAAAATTATTAAGTACATACATACATCCGCCCAATCCTTCGAACAATTCCATACAAAGACTGTTCAATAATTTGAACATCATAGTATAATGATACACATTTATTTATAGAATTTGTAAGATCATAGTCCTTTCAATTCTGTTATCCTTTAATGTTGAGAAAATAATAAACTACATTTCTATAAATCTAGGGCAGCTTGGAAGAAGAAGAAAATAATAAAAATAAGGTTTTGTTAGCAATTTAAGATGAAACTACAATTATTTTAAAACAGTACCATTGAACTTATTTCTAAAAATAAGGTAATATAAAAATATAGTTTTATTTTATTTTCTCTTTTAGTCCAGATTACTAAATTTCTATCAATAATGTTAAAACCACTTATCAAATTGCGAAAAAGATCATAATTCAATAACAGATCATATAATTCAAGTTTCTGCTTATCATGTTTACCAATGAAATTTTTATTTTTTTACCAACAGCATTGAATATATCGTAATTACAATACATTGTTGGGTCTATCGAGTATCTAGTCTTGCCATCAGACATTACTTTACCCTAGTAAGTCCCTCGCAATATGTAGTTCCTGCTATAGATTGATCGCAAACTATTTGGCTGAGCGATGAAGGCAGAGCTTCGAACAAAGGTAGCCTATCTGATTGTGCTGAAATGTCCGCTCCGGTTGAATTAGTGTCCAATCTGTCTAGCCGTTTACTAAACGGTATAAACATTGTTTTAGAAGCAACTTGTATATCAAACTAAAGACGGTATCTCTATAGAAATTCCTTCTGATAACTGATCAGCTTATAACATCATAACTTTACGCCTTTTATCCCCGACGGAGTAGGCAGAGGTGTGTTACACACCCACACTTCTTTACTTATGTTTCGGTCCCAATGTAATAGGGGGCAAACCTATTGCCATCTACAGGGTACATTGTTAAGCGAGCGATAATTAACATTTTTAATACACACATAACTTCAAAAAGTCAGAGGTATGTGCCCGGGGTGACTGGGGATCGAACCCGAGATCATCGTCTCGGTAGTCCGTTACGTACACCACTGCACTATCACCGCTTCGCTTATAATCTTAATATATAAAATCCTTGCGTTACTGACTGACTGACAGACACGCTACAGCCAAAACTATTGGGCGCAGGAAGCTGAAATTTGGCATGTATGTTCCTTGGGGACCGTAGGGGTGCACTAAGAAGGGATTTCCCGAAATTCCCACGGGATCGGCCAAAACGGGTAAATTTAAAAAAATGCAGGCGTAGCTGCTGGCGTCCTCTAGTGTTTGCTATAATTTAATAAAATGTTCCAAGAGTCCAGCGAACAGAACCTCTTGAAACCATTAAAAACTAAAATGTAAATTTGACAAGATTATTAATAACTGTTTACTATCCAAAAGATAAGTCATAATTATATTTTACCACCCAACATCAGCATCATCTAAGTGTTATCGCGGTTGCATTCCAAGATCTTCAATTTAGTGCACGGTGTCAGCTTTCTTGTGTAACAAGATTTTCGTGGGAGTTTCTGTCGTATTACATACGCAACCCAAAGATTAAACCAAATAATGGTTTAGACCAGTGACAAGATCATCATCATCATCCTAGCGCTGTCCCGGTTGCACTCCAAAACCCACGCCTTGGAGCCCGGGGTCCGCTTTCCGGCTGTGTCTCCTCCATTTCGCACGGTCTTCAGCATCCCTGGTGGTTAGTTGGTTGGCACGCATGTCATCCCTTGCGACGTCAAGCCAGCATTTCTTTGGCCTTCCCCGTTTACCGGGGCCCGGCGGAAGTAGCATGGTAAGACATTTGTTACCCACGTAAGATGCCGGTTGACGTAAGACGTGGCCATACCAGCGTAGACGACACTCTTGCAGTTTGTCAGCAATGTCACGGACATGAAGGCAACCCCGGATGCGGGAGTTCCTAATGCGGTCCTTCCGCGTGACTCCACACATCCAGCGCAGCATGTTCATCTCCGTGACACGCAGACTCTGCTTGTGTCGCTCAAGCACAGACCACGTCTCACTGCCATATAACAGGACAAGTCTAATGATGGATTTATAGACCTGTCCTTTGAGCTTAACCGGCATTTTGGGGTCACAAATGACACCGCTCACCTCACGCCATTTGGCCCGGGCTGCCGAAATACGTGCCTTGACGTCGCAATCACAGTGTCGCAATCATAGTCGCAAGACCAGTGACAAGATATATAAGCATAATAATATTATCCATAACGACTGTTGTTACATCTTTATGACAATTGGTACTGATGTATTTCCGCGTTTTCCAAGGCACGGCGCAAATTATAATAAAATTTAAATTTATATGAAAAATGCGTATGAAAAATTACAACTTAAGAACTGATGACAATTTATTGATATGCACACTGGTTGCTCCATATTAGTATTCAATAATACATTCCTATAGATCATTTTAAAAATTAGGAGCTACAATGTCAACCTCCCAAAGTCGAGAGATGAAAATAATTGTGTGCTAACTTTTACAATTAATATTTTAGGTAGGATGTGGAATATTAGCCGCTCCGTTCCGAGTGATTGATTAAATTTAAACTTTCTGTGTCAGGGTTTACCTACCTTGATGTTTCCCGTTGATATTGTCGTTATATATTATGTAATCTATACATATAATAAAATGGTAGGAAAGTCAAAACTGTACATAGAATATTTTTGTAAAAGAATAATTGGGGTGTGATCTACTATCGATACCGAGGCCAACAATATAGTTTTTAGAATTTTTGTCTGTTTGTCTGTTTGTCTGTTTGTCTGTTTGTCTGTTTGTCTGTTTGTCTGTTTATCTGTTTATCTGTTTATCTGTTTGTCCTTATATCCGGGCTAAAGTAAAAAAGTACTGCATGGATTTACTTCAAATTTGGCACAAATATTACTAAAAAGTCGGGTCACCACATAGACTACATATTATCACGCTATGACCTACAGGGAACGAGCAGAGAACCTTTATTTCTTCAACGCATTCTGTAACAACGTGTAATGTAACAATGCATATTTGAATGTTGTTATTATGTTAACTATGCTATAAGCTAGCTTCACACTATAAAAATCACGCAATATAAGTAACTTAGGCTGATAGACATAATTAATTGAATATATAGAATCAAGACAATTTTAATGCAGCGCTATCTAAGAGAGTTCAAAAATATCAAGTCGAATTACATGTGTAAGCCCTTTTTGGATATAAATAATTTAAATTTGAACATGTTGGCGACGTTAATAGTTGTTTTCAAAAGTCATAGATGGAGTTGTACATATTCTTCTTAAAAATTGTATTTTTAATTCGTTTCAGAGATGAGCAAGACTATTAGTTGAAGTTATTTAATTAATTAACTACACCATCGCCACACTGGATTGTTTACATCATTTCTGTCAGAATAAATAGTAATAGAGTTAGTACAAAATAAACATTTTGGTCACATTGGTGTAATTATTGCTTCTTAATTAATATATTTTCAGGTCACATGTAAACTTGCTTTAAATTGTCTTCCGGGATATACATATAGCACGTACCTTTGTTTGGATTAACTGTATATAAATATTAGTGAAATGTGGAACTAGCTAGATTATTTTGACTCACACACAGCCATTTATTTATTGTTACGTCTGAAGCGGTTTGGCGGATACTGGTGTTCTCTAGATACATGAGAAACATCCTACCGTAATGCATTTACACGACCACTTAGAGAACGGCCGGCGCATATATTTTGATCCCGACAGCGTTGCTGAGCTCTTGGAAAATCCGCGTCAAACAACTCTCTTGGCATTTTTCAGGCTCTGTAAAATCGATCAGTTTGGGAGGTCCCTTACGTATGACGAGATGCCTTCATATTACACGTACGACAAGCAAAAGGGTGTATTTAACCGACGTTGACAAGCAGGTGCTGTGGAAGGTTTTCCGGGAAGTTTCATCTGTTTGAAGTCATCTTGGTGTTTTGTGGAGTCGCGAGCGCGGTAGCTTTCTGGGAGAAGTATCGCCATCATCTGTCTGAAGATTTTCTACGAGCTTTGAGGCGTGTTACTAGAGATGAAGTCGAAGTAACTGATGACCGCGTGCTGAACACCTGTCTCAGTTCACTTCAAGACGTGGTCATTTCTATCAGCGGCAATCCACTGGTCAAATATTTGTTACCAGCTTCCCAATCATCACCGCATCAAGACCGTGAAAATTGGGAGTATAACGCTGAGACAATTTGAAATGACACCTTACGAATTTTACGACACCGTCCTTGAAAGCGTTGGGCAAAGCCAAGCTAAAATGTTTCTCTTGGATGCTCCTGGTGGAACAGGAAAAACATTTGTTACTACTGGCATACTTGCAGAGGTCAGGAGGCAAGGCCAAATTGTCATTGCTGTAGCGTCGCCGGCAATCGCTGCCACACTGCTTCTGGGTGGCAAGACAGCACATACCATGTTGAAATTTCCCATCGATTTAGAGAGCGCCGTAACACCCGTTTGTGGTGTGTCACGTAACAGTGATAAGGGACACGTGCTCAAGGATTGCTCTCTGATCGTATGGGATGAGCGTACGATGGCCAATAGGAAGGCAGTTCAGGCCATGGACAGAACCCTGCAGGACATCCGCAGGGACGAGCATTTAATGGGTGGTCAAAGTTCTGTTCAGTGACGATTCCCGACAAACGCTTCCCGTGGTGACACGGGGTTCGAGGGCTGACGAGGTGAGTCATCATCATCATCATCATCATCATCATCATCAGCCTTTAACAGTCCACTGCTGGACTAGGCCTCTCCTTTGAAAGGAGGAATTGGCCTACTATACCACGCTGGCCAAACGGGTTGGTATAGGGTTTGTATCATGTTTTCCTTCTCTTACAGTGCTGCTCTCTGCATAATATGCTCCCTCTGTCGGCTCTTACGACACTCATGGGATGATATGGGGTGGTGACATTCCGTATTCTTAATCCGTCACCACACGGACAAGGTGAGTGCTTCGTTGAAATTATCTTTGTTGTGGTCACGAGTTCGTATGCTGCGCTTGACCATTAATATGAGAGCTCAGCTTGGCGTCAATGCACGTGCGCAAAAATTCTAAGATGTCTTTCTAAGTCTTGGCGAAGACACTCTACCAGAGGGGAGAGGTGGACAGGTGGTGCTTCCAGAGTCTCTCAGTAGAGTTGTATCAAGCTTAGAATTAGGTATACAGCTGTATACCGTAATAGCAGAATTCGTGAGTGTGTGAGTGGCCTACTTTGACGCCCAAAAATGATCAGCCTGTAGCAATTACCGAATGCATTCTCTCGGAAATTGAGAGGAATGAAGTAGTCTACACCTCTATAAACACTGTCGTCGAGCAAGAAAACGCCACACATTATCCTGTGGAATTTCTGAACTCCCAGTCAGCAAGTGAACTTCCAGCGCATAGCATCAAGCTGAAGTTCGGTGTCCCGATTATGCTTCTTCGGAACCTATCTCCTCCGAAGTTGTGTAACGTGACCCGCCTGAAAGTCATCTCGCTCCACAGACACACCATTTAAGAAATTCTTACGGGTTGTGGCGTCAGCGAGGCAGTATTTATACCACGCATTCCTCCCATACCTCATAATTCTAGCGCATACAGTTCCCCGTGAGTGTTTGCTTCGCGATGACCATCAATAAGTCGCAGAGGCAGACATTGAGGGCAGCGGGTGTCCTGTATGTCGCTTGCTCCTGCGTCACCAGTCCTGACTCTCTTTACATTTTGTCTGCGGAGAGCCAAACCACTAATGTTGTATATCGAGAAGTCCTATAAGTATGTATTTTACCCTGTTATGTATTCCTTATTTTCTCCATCTGCTTCAGTCACAACTTATGACTCAATTCAGCAGAATCGCCATAAAGTCATTTATTCAAAGCAGGCTGAAAATCAGCACTTTTTGAAGGTCAATTTTACAAAAGACAGTCTCCCTCTGTTACTACACTTTCTGCAGGTATGAAATAAAAAGAAGAAACGGGTAAATGAATGTTATTTTAAAAGGTATATCTTCTCTTATCTTCACGCCTTTTATCCCCGAAGGGGTAGGCAGAGGTGTATTACACACCCACACTTCGCCAGATCGCCGCCGCGTATTTTTTAAAAGGTATAATCGTAGGTATTTATTTAATAGTTAGGTGCTGTATAGCGTTCACGCAGACGACGTCGCGGGCAGCAGCTAGTATAATTATATGTTGTAAATTTTAACCTTTAACGCATGCTGAACTTGCAATTTTATGAGACGGTTCCAGTTCACCACATCTGGATAGGCTCCATTATGCATATAAATTCAAAGTGTGGACATAATGTTTTTGAAATATCTGACAAATTAATTTAACAGCATCTTTATCAGGCTGCGGTGAGACTGGATAGTATAGATAGTTCATGGATAGTTCTATTTAAAGATTAATTTTATTTTCCATTAAGCATTATTAGGCTTGTAAATAAATACGGCTGTCTTTATTCCGAATATAATATTAATTTAGCTAACTTAACTTTCCGTGTCCGTGGTCTGTGCGGTGACGGATTAAGAATACGGAATGTCACCACCCCATATCATCCCATAGGTGTCGTAAGCGCCAACAGAGGGAGCATATTATGCAGAGAACAGCACTGTAAGAGAATTATATACTATACCAACCCATTTGGCCAGCGTGGTATAGTAGGCCAGTTCCTCCTTTCAAAGGAGAGGCCTAGTCCAGCAGTGAACTGTTATAGGCTGATGATGTAACTTAACTTTTGGTTACAATTAAGTATTATAGTACAGTCAGTAAAGTCAATATGAATTATGTAAAATTAAATATTATTATTATTCACGATAATATAAATGTAAATTAATTATATAAGATGTATAATATAATTAACAAGTTATGTTTTAAACTGCTAGGAATATTCAGTTAGCACTTTTGTTACGTTAATATTAGTCTCAAATTGCTATAGACGCGATATAAGTAAATCGTTAAATAGGATTAACATTTATATGGAATGTGGAGTTTAGTAATTTATCGTGTCATGAAGTACGACAAGTTAACATAGGTATATGTACATATGACAGAAGATATGAGGTTACCAAAAGAAAGGTTAAAAATCTTGCTTGTTTGTCATCAATGATGTTAATATTTATTGCAACTGGAATTGTTTGTGGGGTGTTGTAAGCGTTAAAATTTCTGGCAACACAGAATAAAGCCACTTTGCTCGTTACGAGACACACAAGATTCTTTGCTCGCTGCGAGGCACACAAGATACTTTGCTCGCTGCGAGGCACAGAAGCTAATTTGCTGGTTGCGAGCGTTTGAGGCACTTTACTCCAAACGAGGCAGCCTTAAATGGAGAAAGTTACAAAGTGACTATAGTCTAGAATAAGTAGTTGTTACATAATGGTATTATAAATGTACAAAATATTAATTATAACTACTAGGATAATCAATTGTTATGTTGCAAGCAATTAAAAAAATATAAAATATAATATTATTATTTTTTGCTGTCGAAACAGTCAATTGATTTTAATTATATTTTGTTTGATTGTATGCAACATGCAATTTATTTATAAATTGCACGAAATGACGAAATTGATAGATTTTAAATCTTGTTTGTTGTTAAAATAAAAAAAATACGTGTTATGATTAGGCAAACCTGACTGATATTACCTATAGTGATATAATGTAAACGATGATTGTGAATGTTTTAATAAAAACAATTACAAAAGCGCTTTACTTTGTTTTATTTTTGGCTTTTGTATTGTAACGGGTTCTGGTAGTAAAACGCAGTAGGGGTTCTAGATGCGTTTATTGCCGAGTATTGTCTCACTTCCCTTGCACGAGTACGACCGACCAACAACACGACACTGGCCTGAACACAAAGGGCTGCAGTTTCCCACGCTGTTCCCTCCGGTAGTGTGCAGGGCAGGTTGCTCGTAGGGCTGCGCGTAGCGGGCAGATCCTCGCAGGCCGTTGGATCAGCTGGCAGGCATTGGCGGTTTGAGTGCGATGAGCAGGACAGGCCAGACTTTTCGGCAGAGGTGACACCGAGGACGATGCAGGGAAGTGTAGCGGTCTAGGGAGCGTAGCCGGAGTCTTAACGTGAACCTGGAACCTGAAGGAAAGCAGCATTAGGAGAGCCACAACCAATAGAGTCAGGCAGGCGGCGTCAGCCGGCCTCAGCTAGCAGGTAGAGAGATGGGCAGTACGCTTACGCAGTAAATGTAGTGCTTACCCGTAGCTGGGACCAGGATACACGTAGATACGACGTAGGGTCAGTAGGTACGCTTAGTTATAGTAGGTATGTAGTAGAAGCGACGTTAGAGTAGCGGTGCCGGCCTCTCTGTCGGCCCCTTTATATACCGGGCCCTCCATCAGAGTTCGTGTCGGCGCATAACCAAATATGGGCAAAATTTACGAGCGCGGACGATGGCCTTCTCTGATTGGCCGAGCGTATGGCCGGTACTGTGACGCAAACGCGGTAAGTACCGGACATACGTTACAATACCGCCCGCCTTAGGAGAGGATTTTACGTGGCTAACAAGGAAAATCCGACTAGCTGCGTTAGGTCTATGAGTCCGCTACTGTCCAAGCTAAGACGGCATAAAGAGAGAAGGAAGGGAAAGTCTTCTACGTTTTGTAACAAATAGTTAGGCACCATAGTGTATAAATTTTAGGTCCTTAATGTGCCAAAACCCAATAGAATTTCCAGACGCGTCCGACAACTCGTAAACGAGAGGCGACTTTTTATTATTCACTGTGCACTTCACGAATTTAGGGGCTAGTTTCTTACAGAAGGACTTATCCTTGTCGCTCTGATAAAAAGTCCTTTTCCACACAGTGTCTCCCACATTAAACTCAGCTGGTTTACGGTGTAAATTATACGTTTGGGTATTCCTAGCATGAGCTTGTATGAGGAGTGCCTGAACTTTGTTAAATATGCCTGATAAGTGACCTATGTTTTCTGCGTAATCGTCCCTAGGTATGTATACTATATCATCAGCGTCCGTGTCGACATAGTGTGAGCCGCATGGAACTAATTCACGTCCATAGACTAAAAAACTAGGTGTATGACTATATAACCGGTGACTTCATTAACTGCAGTATTTAATGCAAACTGCACCTTAGGTAGGAGAGTATCCCATAATCTCTGGTCATTTCCTACAAACGCCGTTAAGGTAGAACCAATGGTTTTATTATAGCGTTCGACCGTATTGACATGTGGGGAATATTTAGGAGTATAATGAAGATTAGGGATTTTGTACTTGCGCAACATAGCTTTTAAAGTAGCACTGACAAACTGTTTACCATTGTCCAATATAATTGTAGATGGTATACCATGAACTTAAAATATTTTTTCTTACAAAATATTAGTTATTTTTTCAGCAGTTGCGCGCCTGATAGGAAAAAGTAGACAGTATTTACTAAAACAACAAGTTAAGTACTACAAAGGTGTAGGCGTTTTGTTTTCTTGTGACGGGTAGTGGCCCCACTAAATCTACACTAATGGTTTGGAAGGGTCGTGAACACACTTTGGGTCGTCCCATGGTTCCCAATGGTGCATGGTTCTGATGTTTGTGCGCGATACAAGTGTCGCAAGAATTTATGAACTTAACTACGTCATCGCGCATTTTGGGCCAATAGTAACGCAGTGCTAAGCGCTTGTAAGTTTTAAATATACCGCAATGCCCCGAAGTGGGTTCGGCATGGTTCTCTAATATGGCATTATTTCGATCAGAAGAAGGTAGTACTTCGTTCCATTCGAACTCCTTACGTAGCATACACCTAGATTTAATCAAACGATACAAGTTATTATTTTTAATAGAATAGTCTGGATAGTCATTAGGCGATGATAAACAACCATTGTAGGTGGCTGAATACCATTGATCAGTGTCAACATTAGGGTCATTCACGTTATTATTATTCGCGTTAATTATATTTACAGGTAGGGATCGTGATAAAGCATCGGATATAATATTATCTGCGCCGCGCCGATGCTTTATTTCGAAGTTAAAGGCTGACAGACGAACCGACCACCGAGCTAATCTACCAGTCGGGTTGCTCAAGTTTAGGAACAAACTTTAACCCGTTATCTAAATAACAGCGCCAATATTCGAGGGCTGTTAGAACTGCTAATGTCTCCCGTTCTGTTATACTGTAGTTTTGTTCCTGTGCATTTAGTGACCTACTCATGTAAGCGATAGGTAGTTCCACGCCATCTATTTCTTGTGTAAGTAACCCACCGATGCCGCTCGCACTCGCATCTGTGTGAACTTGAAAAGGTTTCTCGTAATCGAGACACGATTATATTGGTGCGGAGCTTAACAATTGTTTTAGTTTACAAAACGAGTCATCAGCTTACACCGACCACTGAAATGGTGCGGCTTTCTTAAAGGTAGAGGTAAGTTTGTTCAAAAGACCGGCAATAGTACTAAAATTAGGTATAAATCGCCGATACCATGATGCAATGCCTAAGAACCTTTTGACTTCTTTTTTATTCTTAGGCGTAGCATATTGAAGAATGGCTTCCACCTTACATGGGTCTACTTGTAATCCTTTAGAGTTTACTACGTAGCCCAAGTACTTCAATTCATCACGGAAGAATTTAGATTTTTCTAAGTTTATTGTCAGGTTGGCCGATTTTAATTTTTCGTATACTTTATTTAATAGTGACACATGAGCATTTAAAGATGGCGATATAAGCACGATATCATCTAAAAAAACGAATACAGAGTTTTCGAACTCAGGACTGTTCGTAAACAAGTGACTCACCAAACGCTGTTGTGTCGCAGGCGCATTCGTTAAACCAAACGGCATAGTCACAAATCTAAATGTTCCTCTAGTAGGCACATAGAATGCAGTCTTATCACGATCACATTCGCGAAGAGGCGTCTGCCAAAAGGACTTAGATAAGTCTATACTACTTAGATATCTAGCATTCCTAAGGTTGTCTAAAATTTCGGATACGTAAGGTAGTTTGTACGCGTCTTTTTTAGTAATAGAATTAAGTTTCCGACTATCTAAACAAAACCTTAGTTTACCGTCCTTCTTAGGCGTTAGTAAAATCGGTGACGACCACGGACTTTCGCATTTTTCCACCACTCCCAATGCAAGCATTTCGTCTAATTCGTCAATAATTATTTTTAATTTCGCCGGCGGTAACCTATAATATCTTTGGCGTATCGGCGCAGAATCGCCAGTGTCTATTGCATGTTCTATTAAGTGAGTTCGTCCTAAACCGGTTTTTTCAGTAGAAATCGACTTGTATTGCTTTATAATTAACTTAGCCGTTCTTTGTTGTGACTCACTTAACTCACTAAAAGATTGCAATACGTTCGTGTTACTCGGCTTATTTTCACTTAACACACTACACGGCAATGTTTTAGACATGCATACGGATGCGATATGGTTAGGCAGTAATTTAAATAGTTTCCAGAAATCGATGCCTAAAATTAAATTACTTGTAACTTCTGGAATAATATAAGCTTTCAATAAGTGGGTTTGATTATTAAAAGTAGTGGGTAAGTTGATAAGACCGCGCGGCAACAAGATATTTCCATTCGCGGTCCGAATGAAATTAGTGTTGTGACACTGCTGTATTTCTAACCCAGTTTTAGTAATTACCTCCAGATGGGAGTTGTTACCTAAAATTGTAATGGCTGAACCGGAATCGAGCAATCCACAAATAGGTAAACTGTTAATCGTTACGTTAACATAGGGCCGTAGGTCATTTTTAGGTTTATTATCCAGGATCGAGGCGACGGAATAACTAGAGAAATACACTTTTAGAGTGTTTAGCCAATTTTTCCAATCATCTTTGTCAAAATTGGTTGAATAGGTTGTAGAAACTAATTTAAATTTTGACACGCCCCGACCCTGACCAACTAGTTTTTTGGTTTCGTCGATTTACAGTTCGGGCAGTTAGGGAATGTCACATCCCTACGGCCGCACTTGAAGCAAATTGCGAACCGATCGCGTTTGCATTCATTCAAATTGTGATCATTGATACGGCAGCGCGGGCAGAACTTGGACGTGACTAGAGCGACAGAGCTAGGTTTAGACTTAGGTTTGCTAGGTTCGTTGTTTTCAGTGTATTCGGGTTTTCCGGACATACCCTCAATAGTAGCAACGGGATAATTATTGAAAGAATTATTACGCGCTCGGTTATAAGGTTTGTGACTGTAAGCTAGGTCTGGTGCCAACGTGTCGTTACTGTAATACGGTTCGCGGAATTGAGAGTTCAAACATTTCATCCGTTCGTAGTTTAAACATAACGTCTGCAGTGTTGCTATACTGTCTATTGAAGATATTGACGGAGCTAGCACTAGCGAGTAGCATGGACGTATGTTATGCAATAGAATGTCTAACTTTTCGCGTTCGGACAATCGCTTTGACGGTGACAGCCTAGCGAACAGCTGATTCATTATCGAGAGATAAATTATTATAGTTTCGGTAGCACCTTGAGTACGTCGGCGGATTTCATTTAATAACCAGTAGTCATAATCGTACGGTGTGAAATCGTCTATTAATTTAGTGGTGAGTTCTTCCCATGTATTGAAATATTCTTTTAGGCCGCGATACCAGTGAAGTGCGTTACCGGTGAATATTTCGGAGGCATATGATAAAATTTTAGTGGAAGATAGATTACGCGCGGTTTGGAATTCGGTTACGCGTTGTAGGAACGCTCGGACGCATCCCGTACCGTCGTATTTTAGCTTAGACAGTTCGCTAACCCTCAAATGCTCGCAATGCAATACTGGGGCTGACCCTGCCTGCGTCGAGGTAGACGGCGCAGGTTGGGCCTCAGCCACAGCATCAGCTGAGCGAACACCTGATTGTTCAATGACGGACAGCTCCGCCGAGAGCTTGTCGAACCGGCTGCACAATTCGGTTATTCGTTTTGAATACGCTGTAGGACGTTCCAACCTACGGAGTCTATGGAAAATGTGGTTGTGCAGTGCGGTAGACCTCCTAGCTAGGTTCGCGTCGTAAGAAATCGTTAATAAATTCACTCGCTTGGCCAGCTCAGAGACGACCTCGCCAGCGCCCCCGAAGTCCACCGCTATGGCTAGACCCGACTCTAAAATGTAATCATTTGGAATGGCTTCCAGTAATTTAGGGAGCTGCTTCCGCAGACCTAGGACAGAGGTAGCCGGCTCCTCACCTCTAATCGCGACCTCGTAAGCTAACTCGTTCTTATTTAAAAGAAAGTATTTTATGGGGTGTGAGCCCATTGTGTATGAATAAATAAACTGCGTAAGTATATACTACACACTACACTTAGTGCGCAAGCGTTCCGCCCTTACAAATGGCCTACTTTACGATAAGGCGTAAAAGTTCGACCGTTAGGACTAATTAGAAAAACGTTAGAATTCAAAATTGCGAACTAGTACGTAGTAGGTAGTTACACTAAAAGGTAGACAATTAGTACAACAATACGTACCGGTTCGCTGTAGCCGCACCTCCTCGCTTACAATGATGGAGACCTGCTAGAAGCGAACTCGAGCACGGAAAGCGAGACAATAGCCCCACATTGGGCGCCACTGTAACGGGTTCTGGTAGTAAAACGCAGTAGGGGTTCTAGATGCGTTTATTGCCGAGTATTGTCTCACTTCCCTTGCACGAGTATGACCGACCAACAACACGACACTGGCCTGAACACTAAGGCTGCAGTCTCCCACGCTGTTCCCTCCGGTAGTGTGCAGGGCAGGTTGCTCGTAGTGCTGCGCGTAGCGGGCAGATCCTCGCAGGCCATTGGTTCAGCTGGCAGGCGTTGGCGGTTTGAGTGCGATGAGCAGGGCAGGCCAGACTCTTCGGCAGAGATGACACCGAGGACGATGCAGGGAAGTGTAGCGGTCTAGGGAGCGTAGCCGGAGTCTTAACGTGAATCTGGAACCTGAAGGAAAGCAGCATTAGGAGAGCCACAACCAATAGAGTCAGGCAGGCGGTGTCAGCCGGCCTCAGCTAGCAGGTAGAGAGATGGGCAGTACGCTAACGCAGTAAATGTAGTGCTTACCCGTAGCTGGGACCAGGATACACGTAGATACGACGTAGGGTCAGTAGGTACGCTTAGTTATAGTAGGTAGGTAGTAGAAGCGACGTTAGAGTAGCGGTGCCGGCCTCTCTATCAGCCCCTTTATATACCGGGCCCTCCATCAGAGTTCGTGTCGGCGCATAACCAAATATGGGCAAAACTTACGAGCGCGGACGATGGCCTTCTCTGATTGGCCGAGCGTATGGGCGGTACTGTGACGCAAACGCGGTAAGTACCGGACATACGTTACAGTATCCTATAGACATGTCAACAAACATATAGCTTGTCTGAAGGTATTTAAACATACCTTTTCAACGTCAGTGAAACAACGGGTATGATACCACTATAATAGTTACCAGCTTTGTGCAAAATCGGAAAGAGATGAGCCGTAGGTATTCTATTAGATGCCGGGTGATTAGTAAAATGTCATAATAATAGAGTGAACGGAGCTCTGAAGGCATTTATGAACAGCCAAAACGTTTCTAGAAAGGCGCTTTTGGCTGTGCGTGTATTAGTGCTTACCCTTATGTATGATAGTGAAAGTTGGGTATGGCAGAAGAGCCTTAAAAGTACAATAAATGCTGTAGATATGAGAGCACTGATAAGTATGTGTGGTGTGTTTTTGAACGACGGAGTAAATAATTGTGTGATAAGAGAGTGTTGTGGGGTAAAAGAAGATGTAGTGAAGCTTCGAGAAAGGCATGTTAAGATGGTTTAGGCACATGGAGAGGATGGATGATGAAAGACTAACAAAGAAGATATATAAGGCAAGTGTGAATGGGACAGGACAAAGGGGAAGACCTAGGCGGACGTTCTCTGACCAGATTGGAGACATCCTAAAAAGAAGACAGGTCAGAAGTACCCTAAACAGAAGAGCATGTATGAGAAACTTGATGGGAGTGAATGAAGCAAAAGAGATATGTCAAGATCGTTACAAATGGCGTTCCGTAGTCTCTGTCTACCCCGACGGGAAATAGGCGTGAGCCTATGTATGTACATATGTAAAAGTAGCATTGCTTGACTGATTGATTTGCTTGACTATCGATTTATTAGTGTTAATTATAAAACCATACAAAATACTGAAAATTTACTCCTTGTTATGAATAATAATGAATAATAATAATAATACGACTGCCTCGTTGATCTCGTGGCATAAATGTGCGCGTGGGATCGGGAGGTCCCGGGTTCGATTCCTGGGTCGGGCAGTGTTATTGGGTTTTTCTGCCACAAAATTCTCAGTAGCAGCACGGAGTCTGGAAATGTGCCCGGTACGGCAATAGGCTCGCCCCCTATTACGTGGGACTAAAGTATATCTGGCGAATAGTGGGTGTAGAAATACACCTCTTCCTACCTCTACGGGGTTATAGGCGTGAGACTATGTATGTATGTATGTTATGAATATTTCGGACTATAATTGTGTTCTGTATATTTTTGTGGTCTTTGTTATTCATTAAAGATAGAGTCACTACCCTTTTTTATTTCCGTGGATGTCGTAGGAGGCAACAATAGTAGGTATCTTTCAAAAGACGCGGCAAACTCGATGTGTAGTAAGCCAAGTCCTCCTATTGACTAGTGGACTAAGCCAGAAGCAGCAGGTATTTTGAACTTTCCCATAGAATAGTTACATAAATACTATAGATACAAGAATGTCCATAAGATTCCAGCTTACGACACAAAGTCAAAGTCAGAAATTTACCAAAAGCAGCCTTATCTCTAAAGCGATTTCTTAAAGGAAATGTTTAAATAATCAAAGGTCTTTCACATTTTACTTTTAAGCGCTCCTGGTTCCAGTAAGTATACTGCACGTAGTTGATTTTCTCGAGAAAATTAGGGCATAGTAAATCAGCTTTATACTACGTTGTAAACGCCGTGAAATGATACAAAGTACGGGTAGGGAGAATGCAACATAATCAGCTGCTAGGATTTTATTAACTGTAAAACCATCGCATAAGTATCTAGTTATTTGGGTTAAGTGTTATTGGAGCGCAAACCATGCAACAGTGTGGTGACGTACATAGATCGAACTTTAACTGCGGAGCGCAGTGGTTTTAGCGGTCAACTCGACCTTTACCCTACGTCGATTGTAGGTTCGATCCCCACATGAGAAAACATTTTGTGTATTACACTTATTGTTGTTTTGGGTCTGGGTGTACTTTGTGTAGATTGTGTTTGTAAAGCCCCCACGACATATGGTTCATTACAAGAAGTCTTAAAAATATAAGGCTAATAAAATTAATATAATTGTATTTATTCGTTTTTAGTGGCTATTTTGTTACAGCTGCAGATGTGTAGCTACGCAGATGGGACGAAAAGGCGGCGCCGATACTCTTTCCACACAATCTGCTATAATTATGTCTTCTGCAGCCGTACAAGTTTACCAACAAATCCATGCGCCACACACTTACTTATTTGTACAGCTCGGCGTGGCATTGGTCTGGTGTTCTGATGAACACTGCTTAGAAGGAACAGGTTTTTTATTATGTCTGATATTAAAAATATATATATATATGACGAAAATAAAGATATCAAATTTAATTATGACATTAATACTTTTCCCATAGTTAGATAATAATTATTATTACTTAATTATTGTCCCTCCCGCGGGATCTCCACCTTGTCGTGGTGGAGGGGCTCAGTAACCGTGGGTTTGAGGTACACCCATGGTGAAGCTAAGCGGGATCCCGGGAGGGGACGCTCAACGTGGGCTTGGGTGAGGCCTGCGTAGGATGCGTCCAAAGTGCGGGTGCGGGGGACAGTTCTGTCTGTTCTTCGCAGTCGGGTGCGGTCGCGGGAGGGGAGGCGTGTCGGTGTTGCGTTGCCGCGCGCCTTATCTCCCGCGACCAAATGGGCGCACCATTGCATTGTTGCGTCGCGGTGGGGCCGCAGAGGAAGAGGAGATGCGGTGTTGCGTTGCCGTCCTCCCTATCCTCTGTGACCGCTGGGTGTTTTGGCGGCGGAGCCCAACACCTTCATCCGCCGCCAAGGGGGTTTTGTTTGGGGCCCGCCTGACCATCTGGCGGGTCAATACCCGTTGGGGGGTTGCGACGAATGCTTCGGCGATACCCGACCCTCCGACACACGGGTACATGAGAAAGTCGAGGTGGTTTTTAGTGGTAACACCATATACTCCGGCTCTCATTTCCCCAACAGTCAGAGATCCGAAGGGATTTTCCACCGCGTAAAAATAAAAAATATATTACTTAATTAGTGTCAGTATCACACTACCTTGAGGAATGGAGGCTTTTATATATTTCTTATAGGAACGGATTTTTTTGTATTTCATGTGTGTTTTTGTTGTATTATTCAAGTTCTACTGTTTGTTGTCTACCTGTAAGATATGACTGAAGCCATTCGTAAACTTTTCCTCGGATTCCAATTGCGTACAGCTTATCCAATAAAATATTAAATTGAGCCGTATCGTAAGCTTTGCTCATGTCCAATAAAATGCCTAATGCGTATTGCCTATTATCTATAATATTTAGATCTTCTTGGATATATTTGTATAGTGCTAATATCGTAGACTTATTTTTTCGAAATCCGTTTTGGCACTCGTCTAATATTTTATATTTTTCGCAGAAGTTATACAATCTATTTGTCATTGGATTATCAAAAATTTTGGAGGCTGTTGGCAAAAGGGCAATGGGTCGGTTATTGTTAGGGTCGGTTTTTGAGTTTTTCTTGTGTATTGGTTTTACTAATTGTTTTACTATGGTTTAATTGGTCGGGGACTGAGCCTTCTTTAAATTATTGATTAATTAATAAATAAAATGGCAAGGTTAGTTGATCTGCGCAGTGTTTTACTAAGGTAGATGGGAGGTCATCTATACTATGACTTCTTTTATTTTTAAGAGTTTTTAATATTGTGCGAACTTCATAAGGGGTGTTTTTGTGTTTTCTATCGAGTGGTGGAAACATTCTCCGTTTAGGTTGCTATTGGAAGTCTGCTGTGAGTTCTCTCCAATAGATGAAAAAAAGTTATTAAAATAGTTTGCTATTTCACTAGGGTCAGTTGTTTTATTATTATTTATGTATAAATCTTCATATGTTCTATTTTTGTTTTTTTGTTAGTTCACTCGTTCATTATAGCCCACATGGATTTGACTTTATTGTCAGCTATTGAAATTCTATTTTTGTAGTGTTATATTTTTTGCTTTTAAAACAGTTCTTTTAGGTGTTTTTTTATAGTTTTTAAAGTAATTCGTGATAATGGGGCTGTTTGATTTTGAAGCAAGAACTTTTAGTAGTCTTTTATTTCTACAAGATTGCTTTAAACCTACCGCTAACAATTTTTTTTAATAATGTGTTGTAGCTTTTATTTTTCGTATTGGCATGTATTTGTTAAGAATTGATTTTAATATTCTATTAAATGTGTTGTAGTTTGTATTTACGTTATTGTCTAATAATAACTCCTCCTCCGTAACGTTGATAATCTAAATCCATCCTTCCGATTGAAATTATTGTGTTTTTTTATTTCAACCGCTTTCAACCGCAAAAAACACAAGAATTTCAACCGGGAGGATGGATTTAGATTATCAAAAATTTGGAAAGTTGTCAATAAGTGTAAACACCGCCGCAATGATACAGTTCAACAGTGTGTAGACGTCATTAGTGTAGTTAGTCGAGGTACCGACAGTGCGGTTAAAAACAATAATAACACAACACAGCACAACACAAGGACGGCGCTTACCTCGCCAGTCCCGCCGCGACCACGGCTGAAGCAAGTCAGCCGAAACGTTGGTAAAAACCGAGGTATTTATTCCTTAAATATATTATTTATCGCGAGTAAGACCCGCTATATAACCTTGTATAATGTATACTAATCGCAAAAGTTTAAAATAGTTTAACTGTTATATACTCCGTGAGCCATTTAAGCAAATTACTGATCAGCAACACAAAACAAACACAATCATAAATAAAACTAGTTTTCCAAGACACGCCGAAACTTCAATCAAATAGCCATCCTTAAACGATACATTAAACACTGTCTTAAACCTCATTCCAGCCATTAATCTTTTAAAAGCATGGCGTTCGAGACACCATTATCACATGAATCGGTCTGACAATTAATTACTGTAAGTCCTCGGCCAATCAGGTGTAGCGGTTACGAAGTGTTTTCTTTGGATTAGTCTCGATGTTGTTTCTACCTGATACTGGATTAAATTAATTACATTGGAAAATATTTTGGTGTGTATGTGGCTGCGGGAAGTGCAATTGGTTACAACAGCGTTTTAAGATGTTTGGAATAGTAGGTAAATAACTAAATAAGTTTGTCTGCACAGACGGCGTACTGGTTTAGCACTGCGTCAAGTGTTAGGGATTCAATCCTCACTTGAGACAATCTTTTTTACAAACCACAAAAATATGATAGCTGCGAGTATTGGTTTTCCACTACTACAAAAAATTATGCATGTTTTTTTAAAACAGCTACCACTAGTAGGTACAGGCGATTTCCGTTAACGACAGAACGACAGTTATATATTTCTAGAAAATATTAAGTAACTATTATCGATAACACTTTTATATTCATCAAAACATTATGACAACAATAATACTAAACATTTATTTGAAGCGTTAAGCAAATTCTTCAACATTATATTCTACCGGTATTGACGTGAAATCGATCAAACCTATCAAACTACCTACAAATCTTAGTCGTGAAAGGCTTTGTCACCGCAACAGTTTCTAATATTACATAAACACTTGTTTCCGAGAGTATGCTTCAAAGACACGTGGATTCTGATTTTGAAGACGTGTTTATTAATTTTTCGCAAATTATCTGAAGTGGAAAACAACAGTTCTCGATATAGAGATGTGGAAAGAGGGTAGGGAGGCCTTTGCCCTGCAGTGAGACTAGTTAGTCTGCAAATAATAATAATCTCAAAGTATAAACTCATTTTTAAGGCTTTCTAAGAGCCCCTCCCGATAACATAATAATTATTTTCTGTAATCCTCATGTGCTTTCACTTGTGGCTGATTTATACTCGAATGAAACATTTTTTCACAATGCAAAAATATAAGATTTTTTTTTAAATTTCTCCCATCTTCAAACATATCACTGCCTTCAATCTTCAAACCGGGTTTCCCCTATTTTCCTTTGCCGCTAACGGCGCTAACATGGAAATTTTGCTAGACAAATATCCCTATCGATCTAGGGTAACTTAACATAAACGCTCAATCTTTTCAAGTTATAACTTTGAGAGTAAGTATAAGTAACCTTATATTTACAGAAGGCAGACGAAAGATATTTTTTTTTAACTAGGAACTACTTTTACTTGCCTAAGTGGCATACTTTTTGTAGACTAAATGTTTATAGGTATATTTTTTTATAATATTTCATTATAAATTTATTTGGTGGTAAACGTGAATTAAAGTTTAAGGTTTGCTAGATTCTCGTGCTAAATATGCGTTTAAATTCTAGCTTAGGTTACACGCAGGCATTAACAATATTAGATAATGAATGGTACAATATCCGGGTTAAGGTTTGTAATATTGACGGTTCTTCTTCAACTGACCAAGATGTCAACTTCATTATTTCGGATATGAATTCCGTAAACAATTTTGAATGGTTTCAAGCTTCATTGCATCACAAGCCACAGAAATTTTAAAGATCGCAATATGCACATTCAAGAGTCATAGCTGTCGGTGTCTTGCATTTCTTAAAAGTAGCTTTGTGTGCACAAAACTTTAAAGACAAACTTAAAGCCATGCTTTTACATAAACAAAAAACCAGCACATAAATTTATTGGACATCCTATATATTAATTTATTGTTATTACTATTTTATTTATTTTACTTTTATCCTATTGAGCTTTATTCGATGATATCACAGCCCCCTTTACAGGCCTTTTTATTTATTTATACCTACTATTTTATGGACAATCTTTTGACTTATTATTTAATTTAATTATATTTTTTGACATACCTTATTAATAATTACCCTTCCTATTACATAATTATTTTATTCTCGTGACATATAATTTAGTCTTTATAGCTTACAGTTGATATTCATTTCGTTGACATATTCATTTTTTATTCGTTTTGACATAACTAATTGTAAATAATCATATTTTATTAATTCATATAACTAATTTCAAATAATCAAACTGCTAAGATTTGGAAGCCTACTAGCCCCAAGGGGCCTCAGTTGAAAAACAGCGCTGCAATTGCAATTGTATTTGCAGCATAATACTGAACTGTGGCCCTTTTGCCACACAATATTATGCCGAGCCTATCTAATACGTACATTATTTGCCTTCGAAATCCTCTGCATTTCTGTCTTCTTCTTACTTATTTTAAGTGTTCTTGACGCTGGCGTCATGTGGCTAGTTATTGCGGCGCGGCTCGCGCATCTCTGAAATTATTTTATATACCTTTTTAAGATGGCATACTTATATTTAGCTTATTATGTTGCAGTAGCTAAATCAGAAATTTTTGTATTTCCTTGTTTCAGAGATGGGGCGTCATATCAGTACATTTATGATTAATTATGTGTGATCATGATTTAAAGATAAAGATAATTTATTTTGTAAAACATGTGTGTACATTACAAGTTACATTGCAAGCATGATGTTCAGTTCTGAAATGTGAGTGCTACATGTTTTACCGTTTCCGGTGTACAAAATTAATAACTGAATAGATTAGCAATACTAAATAAAATTTAAAATAACGTAATAAGAACCATACTAAGCTTTTTGATATTATTATATTTATTCATACTAAGATTGCATTAATGTAACAAATCTGTAGGTAATGTGTATGTGCAAATATATGTATGAATAGGTGTATGGTATTGTTATGGACAAACGTTTTCGCCTAGCCGCAATAGGTAGATACCTAATACAGGTTTTCACGTACCTCATTCTTCTTTGTCGGCGGCGCAATATATATATAACCAGAAGATCATATTCAGATGATAAACAACCTTTGTTTTAAATTACTTTTAATAAATAACATAGTACCTAATAAGATAAACAGTGCTTACCCAATGTTCATGGCTCACGTATTGTAACTATTGACCCAACTGGGAATGAATTGTTGTATGTATGCACACTTGTATATGCCTGTTGATTACACGATATCGTATCGTAGTCCTGATGTACACAACTGTCGCCGTTCATAATGTTTATATTGTTATCGATCGCGCGGGCGACCGAGCGCGAGCGCAGCGTGCGCGCGTGCGTGTTGCCGCTGTGCGCGATTGCACGGGCTCACTGGCTGGCTCGCGCGTCGTGTCACAAGTCACGGGCCGATTGCCGAAGCTCACGAAACTACATGCTTACCTAGATATAGATAACCGTGCCTGCGGTGGCGCCAGCCAGCGAGAAATTTGCGCGTCTTACTTCTATGTTTTGTCTGTCTTTAGCTCTTATTTATATTTATTACTATAATTATTGTCATAATATTGTGTTGGTGCAAATAAATTCATTCTATTTTATTCTATTCTTTGTCATATTCTGTAACTGTCTACAAGACTTTAGCAATGTTCTGTTTCATTGGTAGTGTGAAAAAGATTTAACTTTTCTCGCATTTAGTGTGACAAATATATAAAAATAAGTATGTTTTGAGTTGCGGTGTTCAAAATAATAATAGCGTAGGTACTAAATAGGCCACCTTATTAATTGAATTTAATTATATAGTTTTTACGCATTGATAATGATGCTGCCTTAATGCAATAGGAAATGTCCTAAAACAAGAACCGACTGCTTTATAATGATCCCATAATACAGTAGCGTTCTGATTTATTTGACACAAAAACCTTTTACCCATCCAAGTGGTGACCGCTGCCAACATTGTTTTACTTTGACGTTCTATTACAAACGGCAAGACACGCTATATGCGCTACAACATGAGTGAAGCTGAAAAAGAAAAAGCTCAATACACACTCATTCACACAACACGTGCATCAAAAGAAGATACTAATTACTACGGAAACAAATCGTGTTCAAGTACATAATATAAAAATGTCTTTCAACGATAAAATCGTCGTCCTTGAAGTTCGACCATACAATCTGACACTTGGGTTAAACACTGAAAAGTTATGTAGGCTGAGCTAAGTCAAATGTCGTGTAGATCGCCGAAGTTAGATTAATGTGCCCAACTTTGTACCAATATGTATCACAGACATTATTATTTCTAAAGGCTTTTTATACGCGTGTATGGTTTGGTTACAGAGCGCACCGCATTGAGATGAAAAACAAGGTGTTTTTTGAAGTATAAATGATATATTGTATAGTTCCTATTAACCCTAGATTACTAACCTTCGTCGATTCGACTACGCGGATTTGTTTAAATCGTGCTAACTTTTGCGCGCGCGATCGCACTGCTTCCACACTTTAGCTAATCTCAGTCGACCCGTTGCCCCCCCGATTGACGGTAGTGTTTTGAGTGGGGGGGCACCGTGAGCGCCGTTCCAGCAACCATGGCTCGTCGCATCGACGAAGGTTAGTATTAACGTAGGTAACATTTTGTCTTATTTAGTTGGTGAACTTTTGCATTTTTCTTTGTTTTGTTTATTTATTTTATTTGCGAAAATAATGCGACTGATGTACCTCCTACCTAAAATAGGAAAATATAAGCCTTGTGTCCCTCCGCAAAGCGAAGGATGTCTAAAAGTAGTTGCACCCAGAGCAATAAATCGTTGTGCGGGGAGCACAAACTTGACGTTTGTCACAAATGTGTAACTTGATAGATTTTTAGCAAAATTTTTATTTCATTACTACTACATTATAATTTTCAAGTATTAAAAATAACGAATGAAATAAATTCATTCGTTATTTTTAATACTTGAAAATTATTTTTCACATTTACTTTAAAATAATACTTTTAAAAAATCTTTTAAAATGTTACCATTGTTATTTTGCCATAAAACCTACGATCTCATTTATAAGGCAGATTTTTTAATAAATATGCCGTTTTGGTTTATGTAAATTTATTAATTAATAAGCAGAATATAATAAATTTATAATAAAAATAAAAAATATGAATGTTTAATTCAAATAAAACCCACTATCCCCTTTATTAAATACCGTCGTTGAAAGTACGAAGGTTAGTAATAAGTGTCGGAAAATAAGGCTAGTGATCTAGGGTTAAAATGACTGCATAGCTGACGTAGTGGTATAAGCGGTCGCTATGCCATTATGCAATACGCCTAGTGTTGTGGGTGCTATTACCACACAACACTTTGTCGATCGCTGAATTACTGCTTACGCTAAACACCGAATAACGACTTGTCTCTCGATAATACTCCTAAGATGCTAGCTGGTAGTACCACCAAAGTTAATAATTAGCTTACATTGTATCTTAACTAACAAAGGCTCTTTTTTAAGGCTTTCCTACGTGGGACATTAATTATACTTGTATAATGTGAACCCTGTATGCATTCATGTTGTATAAACTGGCCCACAGAACCTGGCCTTAGACCTCTTCATACTATGGGAAAATTATGGCATAGTCCACTAAGCTGAACTTGGCAGACTTCAACTCTCATAAAAAAAAATGTGGAAAACTTAGACATACAGACTTCCATTATAATATAATAAAAACATACATATACATTCCTTAGGATGTTATCCTTCGCCATTTGCATCTCAGCTTAGAGATGGCCACTGCTGGACGTAGAGTCCATCGGGCTCTCTCGTTCGCGCTCTTTGAAAGGAGGAATTGGCCTACTATACTACGCTGACCAAACGGGTTGGTATAGGGTTTGTATCAAGTTTCCTTCTCTTACAGAGCTGTTCTCTGCACCATATGATCCCTCTGTTGGCTCTTACGACACCCATGGGATGATATGGAGTGGTGCCATTCCGTATTCTTAAACCGTCACCACACGGACGTCTCCACCGTTCAGCAAGCGACAATGAACTCCGAAAAGACATTGGTGCGTGCCGTAGATTCAAACCCGAGACCATCTGCGTAGCATTCTGTCAGTCTCTCCACTCAGCTATCGCTGCTCATCAATAATAATATAGATATAAATATTAAGAGCTTAAGTAAAACAATAAACTAGAAATAAGGCAAAATAACAATCTACATAACATAAAGAATAAATCGTATCGTGTAAATGAAGCCTCTTTATACAGCTGTGAAGTCACATGTCATGTATGTTATTAGTATAATATAAGTGGCCTTGGCGATTATTATGCGAAATGCCTTGTTATTACACAGACTCCCCAGACCTAGGTACGTACGTTTTATTTTATTATACGCAATAATACTCAAGAGACGGAGCTTCTAGTTTATGTAAGAACTTAGGTTATAAGGTTGCGTTAGCAGTGAAGATGTGCTAGGGAGGAAAACTTACGCCAACACTATTAAACAATGCTTAAGTAAGCGTTGAAACAACGCTATGATGAATAAGATTTTCTTGTAGTTTTCCTTCTGACCAGCCTCGACTATCAGAAGCAGTGATTTGTGAATCGTGAAGCTACATGAATGGATGTAAGGATGCTATTATATTGGCTGTACGTAGCGCTCATTGAGCTCCGTAAAGTCAAGCAACGCAAGCAGAGGCTACCAGTATAATGTGACGGTTTGTTGAGGCATCTTTATCAAAGCTTATCTACCGCGTCATGGAATACATTCAAAGGTCCCGGTTCTTATACCAGGACAACTAAATTTACGCCATGTCGGCAGTATTCGAGGGGCATATGAAATCTAACGCTAGAGTTAGTCAAATACTACCACGAAAAAGAAAGAAATGTATTGACGCCTGGATTGCAGAGTGGAAGGGTTCGGTGCCCGCTCAAGTCAAAAATTTGCGTGCATGAACATGAAGGATTGTCTCGGTCTGGGTGTTTCTATGTATAGTATGTATTTATCCATTGTCTAGGACTCATAGTACAAGCTCTGCTGAGTTTGGGACCAGATGGTGTAGTGTGTTTGTGGTAGTATATTATTATATCTTGACTTCGCTCAGCGCAAATAAACGTAGCTGAATAGTTACCCCACTCGCCGTTCAGTTCCCTCGTTTCTTATAGACACAAACTTATGAGTGATAGCTTAGCAGTATTCGAATACTTCTTGTAACTATTTCACTTTTCAAGATCAATTAGTCATAATATTATGTACATATGAAATGATGGCTAATTTATTCAAATAGTTCGTTTAACTGCTGAATTTAGTTTAATTATGGAGAGCTAAAACTTGTCATGGTAAGTGGTTCACTGAAATAGATCACTAATTAAAGTTTTGAATATTAATTATTCAAAACTTTAATTAGTTATAGGGATATATGAATGGTATGGGTTCCAGGAAGATACCTGACTTGCAGTATCCCGCTGTATGCGCCGACTATTCTTCGACACGTGTTTCGCCTCTGCACGAGGCATCCTCAGGAGCGATGGGCAACGACTGAGCTCAGTCGTTGCCCATCCCTTATCCTTTTAGAGGAGTTCGGTTTTTTCAGCCTTTTTCTATTGTAGTAGTTGGGGTGGTCAATCCGAGTGTGCGTGGTGGGTTCCTCTTTCCTTTCATTAGGTTACAATGGAGTTCTGCCAAATAACGCCAGATTCAATCAATTATATTTTGAATAATTACTTCTTGTGACGTTATTTAAAACTTAGTTGTACATAGGTACATATATAAAGAACAATGCCCATTTTTGGCCCAGTTTGGAACTCATGAACAGCACAATAAAGTTTCAATTAGTTGTTGAATAATCCTTTTTATTTATAACGTAATTTATAGGCATTACTAAAGGTGTGCCGAAAAACTTATTCAATAAATAGGTTTAAAAAGATGTGTTATCATTTATAAAGATGTGAAATCATAATGTTAAATCGATTATCACTTCTTATTTATCCATTTTACGTTTTCTCTACTCAAAATTATTTGAGTTAATAGCAAATATCTACTTGGTCCTTAAACATTTGAAATGTGTGTATTTTTAAGGTATATATGCAATTAACTACAAATAAGTTCGATTTTGAACCAAATAAACTTATAGGTAACCTATGTCCGAAATCCATATCGATTAATCAATATCATTTAAAACTGTAAAATGGCAACACTTTTTGACTCTTAAGTAAATGTCAATAATGTCATATTCAGTTTATTTTGTTTGTTACCTATTTGTTTTGCTCGTGCACATTGTGAATGCTTTTTATGTTTTTGGATCTTTTATGACTTCTGGCTTTTTCTTTCGGATTTCTACCCTTACCAAATGATTAACTCATTCCTTTCTACGCAAAACTACGAAATCCTCTAACTATCCTGATAAAAGTGGGTACACACCTAATGTTTTGTGAGCATATAAAAGTACTTCTTGTAATAAAGCTATGAATGTGACGGACCTCTAATCAATCTCAAAATTCTAGTTTAACACTCTTTTATCGAATGCAATAACAACTACTACGATTTTTGACTGTCCACATCTGGGCCGGCGTCTCTCAGAAAAATGGGCATCGTTCTTTGTTATCCGTTTAAACTATACAGGCTGTCATTCGAGGTTTCTTGGTCAACTGTGGCTCTGTTATTAGGTGCCACAAAAATACACAACTTTAATCAAATTAGGTTCAGGTTTTTGAAAGACTTTTCTTGGCATTGTATGCATATCTTGGAAAAGTACATCACACGAACAATGTATTTATAAGGAAGAGACTCAAATTGCAAGCGTAGACTCTATTGATTTGGATGGTTAGAAGCGTTTTTCAGTTTCTTATTTGCAAGTGGATAATTCTGTATATCTATCATATTACGTAAATTTGTCAGTCCTATCCAGCACCAAACACTATAACGGTCTTAACAGTAAGTCCCTTCAAATGTCAAGAAACCTAGAAATAGTAAATCATTATTGATAGCAGTCGCTCTGTAGAATACATAGGTAAATAGATAATTAATTGCAATATTAAAACAGGTTCTTAACTGTCATATAAAATTCAAATTCAGATAATATAAACAAACACGGTACGGTTAATAAAAACGAAGCTCTCAAAAACCAATCTTCCCTTTCTTGTAAAACGAAACCCCGTCCTAAGCGCGTAACGGTGCGTAACGTTACCGTAAACTATTTAGTTTACGTTATCGATACATGATGTTATGCTGCGTAGCTTTTGCGAACATTTACTTGATTCAATTACTTTTCAATTTATCTTGGTCCTTGCGTCTTGACATGCAAGGTGGCTGGTCGAGGGTTCATAGTGCGGGTATATATACAACGGTTTGATACAATAATATGTAGGTACAAACTTATTGCTGCCTTAGTAAGTTTGTATATGATTCGCAAGGTATAGAACTTTTTTTGCCAGGAAAATGAAAGAGATATTAATGAGTTTTTGACGTAATAGTACATAGACTGGAAATGTATGCTCGTTGGGGAAAACTTTCTTCTCTTATTCTTGTGAATGAAAGCTGTTGACTCTCAATAATCACATAAATTAACAAGAAAAAGAATATAGTCCGCATGGGAGGCGTTACGCCAAAGGCGGTGGCCTATGACCTACCATTTTTAATGCGTGACGAGGCATGTGCTTAAGTATTCGACAATTTAAAAATCATAAATCTGACATTAAAGTTGTAGACGGACCAGGAATCCAATACAGTGTAACTAGATACAATTGGAAAGTAAGAACTCACGACATTATTAAAAAGAGATAACTGCTTCGAATACGGTTTTCCTAATGGCCCGCATGGAAGGTGTTATGCCAAAGGCGGGGCATATGGCCTAACCCTTCTCATAGTGAGAAGAAGCCTGTGCCCAGCTTTTGGACAGTTCAAAACTAAGGCTGAGATTAAAAGTATTTGATGACCAAATAATCCAATACAGTGTAAAGAGTGCCTTAATACCATTGGTAAGTGAATACACGGCACTCTTGAAACGAGATGGTACTTGTAATGGATACGGCTTTTCTAAATAGTTATCTATACAACATGTAACAAGTTTAATGCACATCTTGAAAGTACTTTGTTCAGAATCAGCTACTGAATCCATTTCTGACATTTTTAATATCATTTTTTTTTAATCCTAAAATAATTAAAATTACGTAAATTATAGTCACTCATTGCTTTGAAAAGGCGAAATATACGAAAATAAACCTTAAGTCAACGTAGAACGGCTTCTTTTTAAATGCATTTGTTTAGTGGTTCCACGTACGAGAACGCACACATTAATACAACATAACAGCCGGTACAAGACAATAACACACAATTGACCACCAAAATATCTATCATCTTTCTTTCGCTTACGTATTAACAGCGGGAAAGAGCGAGACGTAATGTGTCTCACTTGTCACCGTCGCGTCGGTCGCCCGCGCTGGTAGGTACAGCGCCGGCCGGGCGGCCATTGTTGCGCTTAGATAAATAAAATTAGTCATCTACCTGGATTCTCTGTGAGTGTAGTGAAAAAAAAAATGTTTCACAAGTTTACTTGTTTATTTACAAAATGTGTATTAGCAACATGATGGTGCCCCCGCGCGTTTTACGTAGAACGTTCGAGATCATCGTGAAGTCGAATACAAGGAGCGCTGGATCGATCGCGGCGGTCCTGTCCAGTAGCCTCCTAGGTAGCCTGACTTGACACCCCTGGACTTTTGCTTTATGGGGACATACCTATTAAACCACTAGTTGATTGTGTCGAGACAACAAGTGCCGGGGAGTTAAAATAAGATATCAGCTGCTTTTGAAACAGTGAAAAGAAACATTGTGTGTGTGAACGAAAGGAATATTTAAGCCGGGTGGTGGACACCTGATGTCAGCATTTTAAAAAGAGGACGCTGAACAAGTGACAATAAGCCTGTGAGTCATTTGGTTATTCTTTTATTGTAAAAACATTATGATTCACAACGTTAAACACGCCGTTCTTCTTTAATTCTGTCATTGATACCCTTTTACTTTAATTTCTAATGTATCAATAATGCTAACTAGGTATGATTATTATGATTAAATTAAGATAGTCACAATAGCCACTAACGATGTTAAAAAATGATAGACCGTATCGTATTTCGCTGTCGTTTGTTTACCACAGCAAACGTTTCGTGTGATTGTGTGCGTGCGCAGGTTTGTAGTGACCACGCATTTTACTTATAATGAAATTAATACTTTCGATCAAAAACAATGTTTAGGCTAATAAAAAAAATATTTCAGTGCATGCATTATGATAATAACAAGGTTTTCTAATTGGGGTGTCTGAGGATGTGCGTTATTTCCGTTACACGTTGTATATGCCTCTGTTGCTGTATTTGTTAGCTGAAGGCCAGACGCGATAAAATTACATTGTTCTCATAGAAAAGGTTTTTCAAAGAGTTTCTACAACAATAATAAAACAGTATTGAAATGGGTATGTTTAAAATTCTGTTGCTGACGGTGTGAGTAGGTACCTACAAGGATTTTATTGATGGAGTGCCCTTAATTTTAACTTACCAGACGAGTTTATAGCATGATATTATACAGCCTAAAGCCTTCCTCGATGAAGGACACCACAAAAATAATAATCCAAATAGGACCCGTAGTTCCTGAGATTAGCACGTTCAAGCAAACAAACAAACTTTTCAGCTTTATTGTATTAGTATAGATGTAGAAGATCTAGATTTACACGTAATAGTTACCTGTAACCAAGGCCAAAAATATAACAAGTCCATTTGCTAACAATCTGTTTTTTTTTCTTATTGCTGCTAGTGGCAGACGAGTGAACGGCCCATCTAATGGTAAACGGTAACCGCTGCTCATGGACTTCGCTAATGTCAGGGTATACACAGCAAAGCCGCTGCCTACCGTGAAGATAATGCTCTCTTTAAACCTCGTTTGAAGAAGGACAAGTCATAGTGCTCGGGAAACACCGCAGCAGGTAGTTCATTCCAGAGGCTACACGTACGTGGTAGAAAAGATCGCTGGAAGCGCACCGTACTAAATGAGAACGCTTCCAGGTAGTACGGGTGAACTCTACTGCGTCGGCGAATGGTACTTTGGTAGAAGAGTGACCCTGGCACCAAATTAAACAATTCTTCGGAGCACTCCCCGTGAGAAAGTCGGTAAAATACGAGAGAGAGAGAGAGAGAACCAAAGTCTTTCCGCTGCTCGAGCGACTCTAGTCTAGCCGTGAGATCGGGATCATCGACCATTCGAACAGCTCGTCTCTGAAGGGAGTCAAGTGGATCAAGCTGATATTTTGGCGCTCTGGCCCAGAGATGTGAGCAGTACTCCACATGTGGCCGGACTTCCGCTTTATAAAGCATAAGCCGTTGGCTTGGTGTGAAGTACCGCTTAGCCCGGTTCAGCACTCCCAGCTTCTTGCTTGCCAATTTGGCTTTTGGTGAAATTTAATACAAAATGGATCCAAAAACACAACACAATTTTCTGGAAAAATCCCTAGGATCTACTTTGGTTTCATACATCGAAGTTGGTTAAGCAGTTTATCCACGAATGCATGACAGACAAATCTATTTTGATTTTATTACATTTCTATTTTTTGTTTTAATAGTTTTAAGGCTTCGATCGCGGCTACATTCACGTGGAATAATACAATAACCTTCCTAAAAATCACACTACACAGAAAAAACGGACGGCAACTACAATTTAGATCATGTCGAGATTTTTATTTAATTTTATTTGTTATTAAGGGCTTTGTTTTAGTACTAAATGTAAAGACAAAAAATATACAAATAAATACAACGCGTCACTGTTAAACGACCGAAACCAAACGGCATAATTTGAATGCTGCCTCTGAACCAGGCTTTATCAAAAAGGTCTGTATCAGAATATGACAGCATATTTCATATTTCGGTTATATTTTTTACTATTTTAACTTTAGCAAGCAATATTTTAGTGCTAGCTACAGATACTCCGTGTAAACTTTTACAACTTTGAAAGCATGGTATGCGCATGTAGAATATTTTGTCAAGCTCTTCCTAACGTGATGCCTAGAACACGGATTGAAGTGATTCGTACGCACGTTCGAACGCTTGTACGATTTAGCTTACCTATTTCACCAGTATTTTTGACAGAGGCATTTTGGTTCGATTTCATTTAAACTCGGGTTGCAGTTGCAACATGATTTTCTGCATAGGATATTTTTAGTATAAATGGATTTGTGTTTGATCATACCGGTCATGTATTTGGCAATATAGTATTCTGTTCGTTTCTGTTTTATTGACGAGTTGAAGACTCAAGAAATTAGTGATAAACAGTTGCTGTCGATATAATTCTTCAAACTTCAAACTCATTTATTGCGAAAATGGGTACTGTTGTGGTGACAAAAATACATAATATAGAAATGGTCTCTCCATAAGCCCAAAGGCATGCAATAAAAAATACAATATTATAAATTTATTAATTATAGATACAAACATTCGATTTAAAACGGGTTTCGTGCAACATATTAACGTAAATTACTTCGATGACAATGATTAAATTAATAATATCAATAATTATTTGAAATAAAAATATTGTCTATGATAAGTTAAATCGATAATATTATTTCAGTAATATTTTATTTTGTCTATTGTAATTTTTGACTCTGGTCACACTATGAACTGTCAAATCATTCTCATTCTTGCTTCCGGAAAATTGTTTTGTGTGCACGCCTTTTTTTGCTTATCGCGTGATTTGTAGAATTGAAGTGAATTTGTCTTGTAAATTCTTGTATCTGCCGCTTTTGACCACTACCGGCAAGGGTTGTAATAAATTTGTGAAATATTGAACATTTGTAAAATTGTGTGTCGACGTCCACGTGCCTCGTGTCCTGAAGACATCAGTTTGGAGGAACAGCTAAGTAGATAATTCATTCAGTCTAATATTGGCCAATTTTAGATCTGTGTGTGTGTGTCTAATTTAGCTCCAAGCCTAACATCACACAGATACCAGGTAATTAATTTGTTTAATTTCATCGCTGTGAATCATAGTAACATATTATGTCAGAAATTTAATTGCCTTAGAACAACTGGATGACTACAATCACGCTTCCATTGCCCTCTGCAAACAATTCCCAGTGCTTCTAGGCAAATTCTGAACAATAATAATAATAATTAAATTTAAAATGAATTTAATAACAATTTCAATATTAATGTAACAATTTTACTAAAAGGAAATAATAATTATAAGTAATGTCAATTAAAACATTAGAAATGATTATGCAAAACAATAATAAGTTAAACATTAAAATAGGTAGATGTAGTCACAAATCTAAGATGTCATTACATATTTGTTTTGGATTCATTTAAAAAAAATATTTACACTATAATACGCTTTTGCAACAAGGAATTGTTTGAGATCATGTTTGAATTCTCTCTTCTCCTACTGCTAGACGACGAATGGCAAAATTTATATGAAAAAGAAAGAAGGAGAACGCGCAATACGTATCGACTCTGAATCAACATTACAGGAACTTAAATTGAAATATAGAGTGTATAGAAATTGCGGGGTGAATGGAAAAAATATCAGGAAAGTTTTCAAGGTTGATATTTTATTATTTTGCGTTGAAGAATTTTGGTAGAATTTTAAATTTTAACATATCAACATTTTTGCTTTGGGATGGCAACAATTATTTATTGTAAATATTGACATTTATCCTTTAAACTGTATTCAAAATCTACCTTCTGTGACCGTGTTTTATTCAACTGTCGAAACTCTTGATTTAGGTCTGAAAAACTTGTGAATTGTGCTATTTAATGTGTTTATCTCATCAGGTGTACGATCAATTATAAAAATACAATGAAGATAAGTAAGAATCCGTTATTCAAGATCAAAAAATTGTTAAAATCACAGTATGTGTAAATTTAGTGTATAAAAGGGGACAATAGAATCTATTGAAGGGTGAATAGAACAGAAGTATGGGTTTAATGGAAACCTAGTAGGGAATAATAGAAACGCTTAATGTGTGAATAGGAACTAATGAGGGGTGCATAGAGATAAATAAATAGGATTGTCAAAAACTAAATAACTACCTATTTTCATAGTTTCTGTATTAATTATTAATATTAAGTCCTTAATCCAAGATTAATAAATAATATTTTTTAAGTGAACATTTTCAATTACAGGTTCATACCACTGTAGGTATTATCCCCATATATACCCGATCCGGTTAAATTAGAAGTTGCAAAAATATGTGGTATACACAAATCGGTGTTGTATCGTCACAGTAACCGGGATATGAAGCGAAGAGGCCAAAAAACTTTATACGATGAAACTGAAATGTTATAATATATTGTTTATAAGCGGTTTTAGTACATAAAACCGCAAAACAACAAGCGACTTTTAATTCAGAAAATATTTTAAAATAGTTTTAATGTTATTATTTTTATTAATTCAAATAAAAATACGATTAAGAAGTACCTATCTTGTGTGATTTATTGAAAAGAGATAACATTTCGTAAAAATAAAATGGATTAAAATACAAACATCCTTAATTATTTATGTTTATTCTGACACATAAACAATTTGAATCACAAATTTTTAATTTAATTTAGCATTTACAAATCAAAACAAATTTAAAACACACAACCTTACATTTTTGCATGTTGGATAACTCATTTTTGGCAGCCCTATCAGTTTTTCCATGCACCCCTTTATGTATTTCTATTGACCCCAGTCGTCGGGTGAATAGAAATGATACATATTTTATTAAAAATCTATAAAACCTTTGCTTAAAGTTAAAAAGCTCTTTCTTTATGGTACCGGACATGAAATAAAATAAACTGTGACTATAAAAAAAAGGAAACAGACAACAAATTCTTAGGACAAAGTTGAAAATCATTGCTATTCACCCCGTTTTACGGTACTTGTAGCTATTTCACATACGATTCTATGGCCTTACATCGTGTAGCATCATCGAAGTACAAGTAGACCTTCTCTCTTGTATGGTATAATTTTTAATTTAATTAGTCTTGCATGCCTTATTATAAACAATTTGTCATTACTCACACAGCAAACGCTATACACATCACACAAACATAAACCATTTTCAAAACACTCATACAGTCATACTACTTGCATCGATATTCTTTCACTTACGCTAACATACATAAACTTTTACATCATAAAGATACACAAGCTTCAATTGCTACCACAACGCTTAATATCTCATTTCCTGTTTCGTATAATCACTTACAACATAATTGGACTTTCTAGCTACATATTTTATAATAGTGCATCACACAAAAATGAGTTTCAACACACTCAACTGGATAAACATAGCACATATTATCTGCTATAATTCATGCTGTTTAAAAGTTCTTTGGCCCAAATACGACCCTTTTCTTTAGATGTATCACATACGCCTTGTACTACTTATTTCATAAATACGTGGGTCCATCGAGCATTTTTTGCCCTTCATACTTAACTTCAGCTTGTTATAATTATTGTTACTTAGATCTTATTGTTATAAAAGATTAAAGATACACAAGCTTCAATTGCTACCACAACGCTTAATATCTCATTTCCTGTTTCGTATAATCACTTACAACATAATTGGACTTTCTAGCTACATATTTTATAATAGTGCATCACACAAAAATGAGTTTCAACACACTCAACTGGATAAACATAGCACATATTATCTGCTATAATTCATGCTGTTTAAAAGTTCTTTGGCCCAAATACGACCCTTTTCTTTAGATGTATCACATACGCCTTGTACTACTTATTTCATAAATACGTGGGTCCATCGAGCATTTTTTGCCCTTCATACTTAACTTCAGCTTGTTATAATTATTGTTACTTAGATCTTATTGTTATAAAAGATTAAAGATACACAAGCTTCAATTGCTACCACAACGCTTAATATCTCATTTCCTGTTTCGTATAATCACTTACAACATAATTGGACTTTCTAGCTACATATTTTATAATAGTGCATCACACAAAAATGAGTTTCAACACACTCAACTGGATAAACATAGCACATATTATCTGCTATAATTCATGCTGTTTAAAAGTTCTTTAGCCCAAATACGACCCTTTTCTTTAGATGTATCACATACACCTTGTACTACTTATTTCATAAATACGTGGGTCCATCGAGCTTTTTTTGCCCTTCATACTTAACTTCAGCTTGTTATAATTATTGTTACTTAGATCTTATTGTTATAAAAGATTAAAGATACACAAGCTTCAATTGCTACCACAACGCTTAATATCTCATTTCCTGTTTCGTATAATCACTTACAACATAATTGGACTTTCTAGCTACATATTTTATAATAGTGCATCACACAAAAATGAGTTTCAACACACTCAACTGGATAAACATAGCACATATTATCTGCTATAATTCATGCTGTTTAAAAGTTCTTTGGCCCAAATACGACCCTTTTCTTTAGATGTATCACATACACCTTGTACTACTTATTTCATAAATACGTGGGTCCATCGAGCTTTTTTTGCCCTTCATACTTAACTTCAGCTTGTTATAATTATTGTTACTTAGATCTTATTGTTATTTAACTTTCGATATTCAAACAACAACTAATGAATTAGACAGTCTGTCTGTGGCAGACTGCTCTAATTGCACAATGGACAATTGTAAAACTTATTTATATACAGGTAAACAATCTCTAGTACAAAACATAAGAAGTATAAAACGCAACATCGATAATTTTCTCGTAGTACTTGCTAGTTCCGGGGTCGCTTGGGATATAATAATTTTAACAGAATGTTAGCTACCAAGTAATAGGCTGATGCCCGCTATTGAGGGATACAGTTTTGCACAGACTGCTAATAATAGAACTCAAAACGAAGGCGTCGTAGTCTTCTACAAGATGAATCATAAGTACATAATTACTGAACCTAACATTATTGTTGATGCAAACTGTTTATTACTCATAGTAAATAATAATATAGCCATACTTGCAATATACCGCCCTCCAAGCGGGAAAAACATAAACATATTCTTAGAATCCCTTCACAGACAATTAATTAGCCTTGCTCGGTACAAAACTTTGAATTTAGCCGGGGACATAAATATAGACATATCTCCTTCATCAAATGACTCTAGAGCCGAAAATTATCTTAATTTACTAGCATCACACGGCGTGTTACCAGCATTTAATATCCCAACCCATTCTCTGACCTGCCTAGACCATTTTGTAATCAAAACCAAACAACTTGCTAAATCTCTTGTAGCCATCACAATTGTCACAGACCACTATAGTATAATTTTCAGTTTAAGAACTGGGAATACTAATTTTATGACTAACAAATTAGTCCGCAAAGTAAACTACGATAGTCTTCATTCGGCACTTTTAAGTTTTGATTTTAAACCCATTTACTCAATAAGTGATGTTAATATAGCAGCAGATTTTCTTATAACTTCTATAAGTAGTATTTTAAAACAATTATTAAATAACAAAGTATCTTTTTGTTAAAAAAATATAAATATATTGATATAATGGTTTTATTTTATAATTATCTCGACATTTATCTAATTACCCCAATATTGATACTACCCCCTTTTGAAATTAAATTTAACAATATATTGAAAGACAAAACTTTACTAAATCATACATAACTTGTTAGCTTCTTTCATAGCGATTTCAACGAAATAAGTTTTATATATAGTTCCCATACAAAACTTTAGAGATATGGTCATTTGAATCATACGCGCCGATAACGCGCAGGGTACTGAAAAGTAGCGTGACAGACGCGCTTAAGTCGCGCGAAAAGTGGCTTGACAGACGAGGGGCTAATAGCGAGAGCGACAAAATTACGTACCTAAGATACCGCAATTTTTGCAACGAGCTTTTAAAGAAAGTTAAACGTCAGTATGACAGATCCGCGCTAGCTAAAGCTCAAAATAACAATAAAAAACTGTGGCAGGTAATTAAAAGCATAACTGGCTCTAGTAAATTAAACCAGCCTGCAGTGCAACTAATCTGTGAGAGAAACCCTTTGAAATCGGTCAATAATATTAATAGATTTTTTGTGGGCATAGGTCAAAAATTACCAGAATCTATAAAAAGTACCAGTACACCTAACGCAGATCAAATACTATCTTGTAACGCAGATCAATTACATTCCTTCGTATTATTCCCAACTGATGAAACCCAAATAAGAACACTTATATTAAATTTAAAAAATGAGCATGCAGCTGGATATGACAACATACCCGGGAGCATGATTAAAAAGTATGTTGATATACTGACGCCTCTTCTTACATATGTGTGTAATCTCTCAATAAGTACCGGCATATTTCCTACAGCTTTTAAACAAGCCATCATACACCCTATTCATAAGAGTGGCAAAAGAGACCGTGTCAACAATTATAGACCAATATCTATCTTACCCACGTTTTCCAAGATCTTAGAGAAAATTCTTAATAATAGACTACTGCAATATCTAGAATCTAAAATGTTACTCTCAAAGTGTCAATTCGGATTTCGGAACAATAAATCAACTAACGATGCCGTCCATCATCTAACTGATTATGTTATAGGCCAATTAGAGGACAAAAAAGAGGTATTAGCCATATTCCTGGACCTGACTAAAGCTTTTGACACGGTCTCTACGCCACTCTTACTAAAAAAGCTGGAAAATATAAGAATAAGAGGTCTCCAGTTAAAGCTTTTGCATAGATATCTTACTGAACGTACTCAAAGAGTAAAAGTTGGTGAATGGGTGAGTGACGATCTTGAGGTTCTATACGGAGTTCCGCAAGGAAGTATTCTCGGTCCTACGTTATTCCTTGTCTTTATTAATGACTTGTGTGGACTTCACCTCCAGAACGGCAGTATAATTTCCTACGCTGATGATACAGCTTTGCTCTTTGGTGCTAACACATGGGAACAAACATACAAATACACCCAGCTGGGCTTTGACACTGTCACTAAATGGCTCTCAAACAACTTGTTGACACTTAATGTCGAAAAAACTAATTATATGCCGATTTCGCTATCATCTCATGGTCACCCCAATGAAACTCATCAAAATATAATTGCCCACCAATATCATTGCTGTAACGTTATCCCTACTTAGGGGGTGTTTAAATGAGAAGCGTGGTTAAATGTTACAATAAAAATTGAATTTATTCATCAAGTAAATCTAAACATCATTTAGCAAAGTGTTTTACTTACGAAAAAATTACAAAAAAAATGTTATTCGAAAAGATATAAACAGGGTCGCGTGATTCAGCGATGGTAAGGGATTTGTTGAGGGTCCGCTTCTGATGGTCGCTCAGGAGTAGAAGCTGATGTACTTAGCTTTTCGAGCCGGTGTTGTCGAATGCAGCAAAAAAGGGCCCGATGTCCCAGCGCCTCCGTATTTATAGGAGGCGCGAAGCCCAGGGCGGTGATGACATGAGTGGGAGGTGTGAGCGCGACGTCACAGCGACGTCACACACTCCCCCCATTAGGCCAGAATTTTCCATCCGGGAAAATTCTGTGGCTGGTGGGTGGCAACAGCATTCCGGGACCCTGAAACAGATGAGTGGTGGTTTCAGTAAGCTAAGCACAAGCAACTACTAACCCTGGAAGAAAAGAAAAACCCAAGCATAGCCCTCGGCCATTCATACGTCACCAAGCATTGAACGTTCCTATTACCTGATATACATCACAGTCAAAAGGCCCACACACAATCATACGTATGAACAAGCCAGCATTCATTCCCGACGCGAGTCGTATTCATTATAATACACGACGCGCGAAGAGGTATTATACGTGAGTTTTAGAGCAAATAGCCACCCAGTCTATGTTGGTAGGCACCACCTGACAACCCGGGTTCTATAAGTGAAATTAAATTGAAAATGTATAAGTCGTAAACTAATATTACGATCTTACGATATAACGATACTAACAATATTACGATCAGATGGCAATATCACAAACAAATTGCTCATCAAGAAGGTCGATGCAATATTGCAAGGACAAATTGTATTCATTTAAAATGGAATAACAATTATTACTGCGATCGAAAGTTTGAGCCGGTGAACACGTGAGTCATCACTACACGCTTGGCGCTGACCGCATTCCATTGCCGCGAGTCATTATCTAGTTTATGAACACGATACAAATTAATTAAAGACAAATGCACAATTCGTAGTAAGATGTAATGAATAATACATCATCGAAGGAGACGGTCGATGATATAGTATACACTACCATAGTTAAAAAACACAAACCAGAATCGAACCACAGACCGATCCGACAACAACCTTCTAACCACTGAGCCATAAGGGAAAAAAATTTAATTATATTTCGATTAGTCATTACTAAAGCTATATGTAACAAGATAATTGGGTACATGATTTAGCTGTAATTTGGAATTTAAGATTTTTATACTATTTTTAACAAAGTGTTAAGTTTTTTAGTGATTAGGTCATTAGTGATGAGCAATAATCATCACATTCTTAAACTTTGTAGTGAGTTAATTTAAGATCTCTTATATGGAAATCGCCAAGACAAATCTGATAGTTAGATATTAAGTTAGATAAATAACAGATTTGTGTAACAATATTACATGCAATAAACTTCTGCGACAATTTATAACAGTAATAACTATTCATGTTTTATGTTAGCATGTTTATATGAATCGTTAACAAAACCCAATGCGTTAACTTGTGAGCTCCAACTCGCAAACAATAGCACCATTGTTAGCTTCTACAAATATGTAGGTAATTACAACTTCGCATGCATATGCGTCTTACATTGTTGTTAATGACACTGTACCCAATCGTTTATAAACTTATTTATGCTGTAATAGAATAAGATTCAATTATTTTATTCAGCTTTTGGGTTTAAAATAGTTGATTGAGAAATACGAAAGGATATTCTTAAACTTGTACATCAATTAATTCGCTTTAGTTATTAAAGTATAAAAATTATTGATTTATGTAGAAATACCTACATTAGTTATTTAAGTATTGAAATGATTTATTAATTTGTGTGTAAACAGCCATTTTCGTTATTTAATGAGGTATAAAAATAATTTATTTGCTTTATATGTAAATAGTCACTTATTTATTCAAGAATAGAAGTTATTGATTCAATTTATGTGCAAATACCCACTATAGTTAAAGTTAGTTTCAATTCAATTAAGTTTGATAAATTCAGTTTGATATAATAACATTTGCTTAAGTACAAGAACACATTATAACCAGCACTATTTAAGATGGTTTAGTAAAACCAGATGCATAGCATTTTGTAAAAAGGAAACAAGTTACATATTGATAATTAAGTATTTTTACGGCCGTCAGCGGTTTAATTTTACCATTTATTTATCATTATATGTTTTATATATTTCAATAGAAACCAGACATTCAAAGAAACAATCTTAGCGACACAAAGCATTACAAAAAAATATAATTCAATAATTGCGACGCAGGAATTTAATGTTTGAGTTCACAATGAACAGTAAATGCATAAATAGATGCATTTGCAAATAACATACCGATAGGCAGTAACAAGGAGATAAAATCGAAGACCAAAAACAACGATTGTAGCAAAATAAACATTTGACAAAACGAACAACCAATAATTCTACGATGATATTCGTATTTTATACAAAATAGACAAAGATTACATTCGTTCATTATTGTTAGTGAGCAACCTGCATGTGACACGTGTACATTTCATTAATAAATTAACGTGGAATTCTAGCTAAATACCTAGTATATAATACGATAGCATCTTTAGGTACGTTCATTCTCAGCCAGTCCAATTATTTTATGGTAGGTACACGTGGTATAATAAAGATGCAACTTTCTTAGTAAAAAAGAAAAATAATAGTTAATTTTAAAAGATAATCGCCGTAGTAGGCGGTAAAAGTATTTAATAATATCTACTATATAGAAATATATCGCCGTACAAAATCGCTAGCAGAAGGTTATAGTAGAAAAATGAGAAGAAATGAAAAAGAGAAGGGTGTGAATTCGTTCCATAAGTCAGCCAAAGCAGTAATTATTAGCAATAATTACCAGTAGCAATTAATTACCGTAGTGGCATTTAAAAAAGCTAATCGCGAAGCATATGATTAACGAAGGTGACCTTAGCGCGTCGTTAGAGGACGCGAGGCCTTAAATCGCAATACAAAGAGTGCGATCAATGAATGTAACCACAGCGCGTCATTTAGTTGACACGTGGTCGCAAGCAAAACGATTATAACTTGTTACTTATGCGGTTGATACAAAATTAATTATCACACGCGGCAACAGAAATAGTTATAATATAAAAATGCTTACCATGCGTAGTAAGAAAAAGTTGTCTGTTGTGACCGGCGCAACTCAACCGACCTTCCGTGCACAGCAGAACAAACAAAAAGAAACAATATATGCCAATAAAATAATCACACACTGTTTTGGAACGATTTCACACATTCACAGTTAGAAATAAAAAATAAAAAAAAAGACTCACCGGGCAGCGGATTCCCAACAAAACCTACCTATATATTCCCGTGAGCGCCACTGTAACGTTATCCCTACTTAGGGGGTGTTTAAATGAGAAACGTGGTTAAATGTTACAATAAAAATTGATTTAATTCGTCAAGTAAATCTAAACATCATTTAGCAAAGTGTTTTACTTACGAAAAAATTACTAAAAAAAATGTTATTCGAAAAGATATAAACAGGATCGCGTGATTCGGCGATGGTAAGGGATTTGTTGAGAGTCCGCTTCTGATGGTCGCTCAGGAGTAGCAGCTGATATACTTAGCTTTTCGAGCCGATGTCGTCGAATGCAGCAAAAAAGGGCCCGATGTCCCAGCGCCTCCGTATTTATAGGAGGCGCGAAGCCCGGGGCGGCGATGACATGAGTGGGAGGTGTGAGCGCGACGTCACAGCGACGTCACATTGCGATACTAAATTCTCTTGCAACTGCCCAAAATTAAAATCAAGAAATTGCATAAAATATCTAGGAATAATAATAGACGAGCATCTAAGCTTTAAACCTGATATTAACCTTTTAACATCGAGAATTCGCAAAATTATATATATTTTCAAAAACCTTAGACATGTGGCTGATAAAAATATCATTAAAAATACTTATGTCGCCTTGGGTCAGTCCCTCCTGACGTACTGCATAACAGTATGGGGTGGTGCAGCAAAAACAATCATCCTACCACTTGAACGTGCTCAAAGAGCAGTACTAAAAGTCGCACACTTTTTACCTTTTTATTATCCTACTACAGACCTCTATAATGAATGTAAAATACTGACAGTGCGCCAACTATAGATCCTTTGCACAACATTAAAGAAGCACTCAGAAATAGATTGTTTCACATTCAAGTCGACGGATAGACGTCGCAATTATAGAATATGTCCACCCGTTTTATATAAAAATAGTGTGTCACATGAAATGTTCCGCTTCTTTGGTAGCCACCTGTACAACTAACTCAATGGTTGCACACACTTACATACGAAAATACCGAAGAACTTCTTAAAACAGGATTGTAATTCAATGATGTACTTATCATGAAATTCACACACACACACACACACACACACACACACAGACACGCACACGCAAACGCACACGCACACGCACACGCACACGCACACGCACACGCACACGCACACGCAAACACACACGCACACGCCCACGCCCACGCCCACGCCCACGCCCACGCCCACGCACACGCACACGCACACGCAAACGCACACGCGCACGCGCACGCGCACGCGCACGTACACGCGCACACGCGTACGCACACACACACGCACACACACACACACACGCACACACACACACTCTCACACACTCACACACACTCACACACACACACACACACACACACACACACTCACACACACATACACACAATATTAACCTTACACACTCATATAAAAAAAAATTGTCTAGTTCACTATGTTACTCTTTATGTCATACAAGAATTTGTTATTGGTACTTTCCGCTTCACGACCTCTTTAATATTGATACACAATATTTACTTTGATACATTGTTTGGGGGCCTGGTATTCTGTCTGACAGGATAACTACGGATACTTCAGATACCAGTCTCTCACAAAGGTGCAAATAAAAAAATAAAAATAAAATATTTCCACAAATAATTTCCAATAAATAGTTCAATAGGTGATTATACACGCGGGGTACCATACAGAAGACACTTTTCGTCATTAAAGCACATTTGTGTTGCGGACAACTTACTCTAAGACGATCATTGTAATGAGATTTTACAAATCATCGGCTTTCTTTTCCAATAACAAGACTTTACCCAATTTTCAATAATATTACCGTTACCCCTAACAAAATGTAAGTTTATCGTAGCCATAAGGACAGATGTTAGAAGTTATATCAAATAGCAATGCATCTCACTATTTGAGTGATAAAAATATCATCACTATTATTACGTTACAGGCTCTGGGAGACCACTCTTCTAAATTTTTGTTCATTGATCGATTGACTCAAGTAACTTAGATTTTCTATATTTTACACGTATTTAGCAGTTTATTTCTTTAGCAAAAATAATTAGTACTAGTCTAACTATTCTTACGGTACATTAAATTTAACAAAGAACATTAAACGGACAAAGGACAAACTGAGAAAGTTTACGACCTCTTTAAGGAGGTGTCTTGTGTTGCCGACCAACTTTAATATTGCAAACGTCCGTCAAAAGTCTTAGCGCACTCAACGAGTTCTTTTCAAAACACAGAACGATGCAACATCTTGTACCCTTTTTCAATATCCATTGCGTACTTACTTCAGATCTTTCCATAACTTTGTCCAGTTAAGGAGCAATAGATTTGAAGTTTACGTTTCTAAGCGTCCCGGTTAAGGAGAGGTCTCCCAAGCTAACTTTTAATCATTGTTGAAATATCTATTCCCAAATTTGTACTAAATGTAGAACTTCACCGGCCGTTCGCTCGTTTGTTCAAAAAGTTGAACACATTAGAATTTGTAATGGTCTCTGTAAGTCATTCTGATGATAATGATTGAATTATTTCGGGAAGTGATGTAGTTTTTTTCATGCTAATTTGCAAGTGGGCAAAATTATTTCCGGCTTAAATTTTTTTATCTGTTCCAGGAGCTTGGATATTATTAAATTGTTATTCTAATTGAGATAATTAATCAACCTTATTACTTTCTGCAGAGTTTCGTTTGGAAAACCACCAAATTTCGCGCACGTCGAAGTTTTAGATTCGTTTTTGACATAAGCTCCATAAAAAAATATGTCAAATACGAATCTCGAATCTCAAAATTCATGTATGGATCGAATATCGAAAATGGCCTTTAATCACGAATAGATTAAATTTAATTTTACTGATTCCATGAATAACTTAATAAAAGCCTAATTAAAATTGAGCTCTTTTACGACAAGACTACGGTATCTGGATTTAATTTTCGTGCGACTATTTTCGATGTTATTTGACAAGGTAGTTTGTGCCACACACACATTTTTTGTTAGGTAATAATAAATTAATAGTTTGAAAAACACGAGAAAACACGCCTTTATAAACGTACGTAAAAAATAAACATAAATTATGGATCTTTCAATTTGTCTCCATTTCTGTGCTCAAGTGTAAACTATGTGCTTTTAATTAATATATTTGATTGAAAAAGTGTGGGGCACTGGAACAGGAAAGACGTTCTTGTTTAACTTGTTCAATAATCAGGTGAACAGATATTACGGGAAGCAGGTTACACAGATTGGCGCTATAACTGGAGTTGCAGCACAACTAGTAGGTGGCTCTACATTAAACAGTCTGTTCAAAATACCAGTCTGTCGATCTCGGACAAAACATGCGGCATCAGCGAGGAGAGACGACATTCACCGAAATTTTTAACACCTCTTTCAGAAAATTAAGTGCATAAGGGTAAAGCGTCAACAGTGGCAAAATATAGAGTTCTTGTTCGTTTGGTAAGCCTTTGGCGACATAAACGTCATGCTCTTGTGCGACCTCATGCAGCTTCCGCCAGGAAGTTAATATAATGAAGTATTTGTTAACAATAAAGTCTTTCCTGTTCCAGCGCCCCGCACTTTTACAATCAAATATTGTTCAGAACTTGCCTAGACAGACTGGAAAATGTTTGCAGAGGGCAATGGAAGCTTGATTAGATTCATACAGTTGTTCTAAGGCAATCAAATCTCTGACATAAGACCAAGTTTCTTGGTGCTAAGAAATAAGCAATCTTCACTGATTTCCTGGAGAAGACCTATAAAATTACACTCACTAATTTGGCCGAAATGGTGGTGAAATCTTTATAGCTACCAGACTCCAAAGCGTCGGCGTCTTCAGAACACGCTGCACAAGGTGCGGGTTTACACAACTTTTGCAAATGTTCATTATGTCACAAACACTTTGCTGTTGGTCAAACCGGAAATTACAAGTCAAAGTCAAAGTCAAAAATCATTTATTCATCTAGGTCACAATGTGACGCTTATGAACGTCAAATTTTAATGTACATTACTTAATGCTTCTACATTTACATTTACTGCCCGTTCGCAAAGCAATAGGTAGAACCACAATAAAGAACGGGCAATAAAACTCGTGGCCACTCTTTTTAATCGCCAGTGTTATGTTACATATTTTGTTTTTGTAAGAAGCTTGTAAATAGTAATTAGGAACATACATAATACTTAAATAATTAATGCGGTTACCAATTTAAGTGCTGTAGTAGCCTTCCAGTGTGCAGAATATTGTGTAACAGGAGCATCCACTTACGTCTTATAATGTAGGCAACTCGCGACTATGTTCATAACTATGGTGGAAATATATGTTACAGAAGTGACTGTATATGAATACACAAAATTACTAAAATATTAGTTTACAGCCCATACTCACGAGTTATCTTCATCATACAGTGCAGTAAAACTTTAATAAAATTAGTGGAACAACAATGCAAATGTAAATGTAGTACCTAAGTTGAATGACCTAATAATACATGAACAGTAATTTAAAAGAACTAGAAATTTTATATAAAGATAAACTGAAAAATGCGAAGTATCTATAATTCTAATTAGGTATAAAGATCATGAGTTGTCTAGCGTAAGTGACCAGCAATCTTTATCACTGAAATAATCATTAATAGTATAATAACCTTTCTTAATAAGGCAGTCTTTTATTTTAGTTTTAAATGTACTAAATGGTAATTCTAAAAGACTAATTGGTATTTTATTATATATACGAATACCTAGCCCTACAAAAGAATTATTAACATTATGTAAGCGATGATAAGGGGCATATAACCTATGCTTGTTTCGAGTATTTATGTTATGTATATAATTTTTTGTAGTAAATAAACCTATATTTTGCCTAATGTACAAAATATTAGCAAGAATTCCTATAAACTTAAAGCGTTCCCTAAGAGTATCTTTTGCACCTGACATGTATATTGCTCTTACCGCTCGTTTTTGTAGAACGAAGATATTCTGAATATCCGCAGCTTTGCCCCATAACAAAATGCCGTAGGACATAACACTGTGAAAATAGCTAAAATAAACTAAACGAGCCGTGTCGATGTCAGTAAGTTGCCTAACTTTTCTGATGGCATACGTAGCAGAGCTGAGCTTTCCTGCAAGACATGCTATATGTGCACCCCATTGTAACTTATTATCTAATGTAATACCTAGGAACACTGTAGAGCCTACTGTGTCAAGTACCTCCCTATCTAGCATAATATTAGGTCCCAGTTGTCTTACATTAGGTAAAGCAAATTTAACGCATTTAGTTTTCCTAGAATTAAGTACTAGGTTATTTGCTGTAAACCATTGTGTAACTTGTAATAGTGCATTATTTACATCATCAAACTGATTTCTATTTCTATCTACTTTAAAAATAAGTGACGTATCATCTGCAAAAAGTACAACATCACAGATGTTTTTTAAATAAAAAGGTAAGTCGATAATATATACAAGAAATAGAAAAGGACCTAAAATTGAGCCTTGTGGAACGCCTAGCTATATAGGTAATTTAGAGGATGTAGTCCCATTTACATCGACACACTGAAATCTCTGCCGCAGGTACGAATCGACAACATTAAGTGTGGTTTTCTCTACGCCATAGTGGCGGAGCTTACGCAGTAGCGTGTCGTGCTGAACGCAGTCAAATGCTTTAGATAGGTCACAGAACACTTCAATAGCATTCTTTCAGCAACATCCGCATCAGTAGTGGATCTACCTTTAGTAAATCCATATTGATCTTTGTGAAGCAGACTATTTAAATTAAAGTGGTTTAGTGGCTGCTTTAAAAGAATCTTTTCAAATATTTTACTAAATGCCGGCAAGATAGATATGGGCCTAAAATTATTAATTTCATTTTTACTGCCAGATTTGAATAAGGGTATAATTTAAATTAATTTCATTAAAACCGGAAATACGCCTAGGTCAAAGCATTGATTAAAAATTATAGATTGCTAAGGCGCAACAGTCTCAACTATAGTACCTAAAATTTTAATTGAAATGCCCCAAAAGTCGCCGGTATTTTTAATATTAATTGAATTATATGCGATCAATATATCTCGCGGGGTAACGTGCTCGAATCTAAACACGCTCTTGCATTCAGGTACACTGCTAAGCAAAAAATTTCCAGCGTCTAAAGATGATGATTGTAAACAGCTAGTAGTTGTTAAAGGTATGCTCGCAAAGAAACTATTGAACATATGCGCTACTTGAGTTTTATTGGTGACTAATAAATTGTTTTCTTTCAGTTCAAATTGGTTTTCCCGTGGTCGTGCTCTTCCTGTTTCATTATTCATAATTTTCCAAGTTTCTTTAATTATATTTGTTAAATGCTTAATTTTACTACTAACAAATTTAGATTTTGCCATAATACAAACTTGTTTAAAAATTTTAGAGTACTTTTTTACATAATCTCGAAAAGGTGTGTCAAATCTATGTTGTTTCATACCATATAATTCAAACAACTTGGCTCTACTTTTGTATATACCTATAGTGGCCCACTGGTTAAAAGATCCCATAGTACCCTTTAGTGTGACTGTTTTACTCTTGAAGGTATTTTGAAACTCATTATTTACTAGTCCAAAAAGTGAGCGATGATGAGGTATTGAGTTTGGCAATAATATTGGTTTTGAAACGTATTAGACGATTGGTAGTCGGAGGCCTACATTCTACTGTACGTGATTTATCACATGTCGAACAGGGAAAACTAGCTATCTGTCCACGGTGATCAGAAGGGAGAAAACTAATTACTACCAGGTTTGTGGCAGCACAAGAACTAAATATGTTATCTAAACAAGTAGAAGATGTTGCAGATACTCTAGTAGGTTCACAGAATAGGTTACTTAAATTAAATGACTTGAAAAGATTCAGAAATCTAATACACTGTGAAGAGTTCTCTAAAATATTAATATTAAAATCGCCACATACTAAAATATCCTTATTACTACATTTAATTTTATTTATAGCATCTTCCATAACAGTCTCAAATAGATTATAGTCACCAGAAGGAGGTCGATATACACAAATTACTATATATAGGTCTAATTCCACACAGGACAACTCAATAGTGCGCTCAATAGATAAATTAACAATATATTTACGTTCCTTACATTTTAATAAATTTGAAGTTATTATGAGAGAACCGCCTCTAATATTGTAACTGTATAATATTGATTTATAACAATAAGCTCATCGGTCCTTTAACCAATGTTCAGTTAAGCACAAAACCTTAACATCATATTTTTCTAGAAATAAACTTAACTCTAATTCTTTGCCAGATAGGCCCTGCATGTTTTGGTGTACTATATTCAAATACTGCAGCCTAACTGTTGCCCTATCTTGGAGTTTAAATCACAAGACGTGTCAATAAAAACGTTGTTAGTACAAGTACTAACCCTATCAAAAAATTGTCAACACAAGGCTCTCTGCCTTGTTGTAAATTGTGTGCTAATAGTTTAGCAATCTGTCGCTTAATATAAAATGGCAAATACATTGTATCTCTTGTTAAAGTAAATTTACTTATAAATTTATTAGCGTCAAAAAACAATATTGCGTCACTATGACGACAAGTTATATTATACACAACTATTTTTTAATTAGTACAAAAACTTTAAGGACATAATAGCGAAGGCATTATTATCATGTATGTGACATAAGAATTTCATAATATCTATAAATAGCCAAGTTATAATCATTTGTTTTTTATAGAAAATCTCACCAAAATCATAGTCATATTTTACAATCCATTCACTACTTCATTGATAGTATTTACTTTCCGTCCTACTCTTACGCATTCTTTCCGTGGCACTTATATTGTAGGTAGCCTTAGACAATAAAATGAAGCAAAATAATCAGTGTAGGTAGATACTTTTTAATTTTCTTAATTCTACCCTCTCATTCATAGTTTATCCGGGCTTAGGACCGGCAAAATTTACCGTTTTACAAGTAATTAAATACGAAGGTATGTAATTAGAAAGCAAACACATCAAAATAAAAGAAGGTATTCTGTAATAAAAGAAAACAGTAATTTTGGCGTATTTATGAAGTTAGAATCATCTGTTATTTACAAATTATTTTATCATCATCATGTCAGCCTAGAGACGACCACTGCTGGACATAAGCTTCCCTCAAGGTTCTCCATACAGACCGAGTTTGAGCCGCCCGCCTCAAATTACTATTTACTTAAGGCGAGGTTGCAGTACTTTTTAAGATTTTTGAACGTCTGAAAGTCCCATGAACTATGATATTTTTAATGAATAAAAATTAAAGTATAAAAGTTGAATATATCTTCTATTCTAGTAAATCGTAAAGATAAAAACACGATTTGGAATGATTGGCTTGATAAAAAAAAAAGTCAAACATGGCACTAAATCACAATTTTAAACGTGTACTGCTTAGAGATTCCATAATGAATTTATATGAAAGTATTATCAATAGAAACAGCTCTTTATTTTAAAATAAATGGTAAAAACAGATTTCGTAAATTCGTTATCATTTTTCTCCAAGAAAAAAAATAGTCAAAATTTTGGCATTATATTGCTCGCCGGCCGTTCATCAGTGCCTGTCTAGGCGTGATTGAGGGTGGAGGTACGTCGTTGCTCCGCAAAATCCCCCTCCACCCCCGCATGTACGTTTTCGCAAAAGTACAAAATAATTCGTATTCCAAACTCAATCGTTCAAACCATAGACATACTAGTAAGAAACCGTAGACAGGTTACTGACAAGGTAACATGACGGAGCTTACGAGTGGCACGCATCGTGAAAAGCGTACGCACACTCATATACGAGTAAATATGTCAAAACGACACACTAAGAATTAGATAAGAAGTGTAAGTGAGATAGCACATCTAATCGCAAGCGCAAAATAGAGATAAACATATACTCTCTGGACCGACGCGCATTGTGACATCATGCTGACCGTTTCACAAACAATAATTTGACTCAGATGCGACATGATCACTTTGTCTGTCTTGAGTAAATTCAATTCGCCTCAAAGTAAATTTGATTAATTCATTTGAGGTAGGGAAATATAAAGTCGATGTGATTTATTAATAACATTTATTAAAAAAATACATTTTATTCTTCTCATTTCATTCAATGGAAACCTAAAACAGTACGTTAATATAAAAACTGTGCGCTGCGGACCCACCGTAGCCCTGGCAAGACCCCTGGGGGTATGGTGGGTCTTTTAAAGCTTAACCGTACTCCTGGCTGAAATGCTCGTAGTGTTATACCAACGTGCTACGTGGAAATTAAACTGAACAGTGTTATCTCTCGTATGATAATGACTTACTACTTACGTTTTTGTATTTTTAGACAAGCGAAGACAAGCGCTAGTACGATGATATAGTGCAACAAGGAGATAAATTAGAGAATAAAACTTTTAGGTATTACTGCTAATAGTTATAATGCTTTGTATATTATAGGTATAATCTGTGGTACTGTTGAAGACCCGTCATCATCATCATCCTTGCGCTGTCGGATCATTCCCACTAGTTCTATTGAACAGTTCTATGATAGAACTAGTGATACTTTTTTCCCACTAGTTCTATTAGCACAACTTGATGAGAAGAATAGAACTAATGGGAAACAGTTATGGGAAATTTTCCACTAGTTCTATGTATGTTTTACAAGGGTAGTGTCACAATATCACATATCCGAATAAATATGTATGTATAAAAATGTGTTAAACGAATGAACGTCTACAAAACAATTGAACGTCTACAAAACAAATGAACGTCTACAAAACAAATGAACGTCTACAAAACAAATGACTACCAGAAAGTGATCAGCTATCGATAGTGATTGCAAAAAACAGGTGCATGCGATTTCCGACCTTATTGACAATTCATGACAAACTTTTTTTTTGTTTTTTCTCGCTTTCTGGCAATATTAGGGTAATAAAATTATAAATTCTGACTAATGTCAATTAGGTTAAAAATCGCTTGCACCTGTTTTCTGCAATCACTATCGATAGCTGATCACTTTCTGTAAGTCATTTGTTTTGTAGACGTTCATTTGTTTTGTAGGCGTTCATTTGTTTTTTGGACGTTCATTTGTTTTACACATTAAACAAATGAACGTCTACAAAACATATTCATTCGGATATATGAGCGCGATGTCGTGACACTACGGATCATTCCCAGTAGTTCTATTGAATACCCTTGTAAAAACATACATGGTAATTGTCTTATCTGTGGTTCTGTTCTCCTCATCAAGTTGTGCTAATAGAATTAGGACAGTTCTATCATAGAATTGTTCAATACTACTACTATACTGGGAATGATCCCACAAAATAGTAGAACTTGAAATTAACGAACTGAAATTAATAAACTAATTACACAACAATATTATCTGGGAGTACAGTTAAGCTTTGAAAGACCCACCATACCCCCAGGGGTACTGCCAGGGGTACGGTTGGTCGGCAGCGAAAACTGTGCAGTACAATCTACTTAATTGTTTAATACTAAAAGGAGAAAAACAAGAACAAGTGAATGGAATTTGATCACCCTTCAATGTTTGTAAGTTACGTATGATTTTGTATTTCTATAATAATAATATATTGTGTTGATTCAGCCTCAAATCACTTTTATTATTTGACAAAAACACACATCAGTATTTTATTATTATAGTTATAGTCCCATCTGGATACTTTGTTTTTTAGTCTTTGAACACGCACAATACTGCTTCTCTTTTACACTCGCTAAATGCCAATTTTTTTATTCACTCTATTATTTGTGATACTGACTTTATTATAAAATTGTAAATAAAACGTTGTAATATTGTAATATTCATGAATGAGAAGTGATTCCATAACTTTTAGTCATTTTCCTACTATAGTTTTGTTTTTTTTTTTTTTTTTTTCGTCCGTGATTGCTTAGAGAGTAGACGTGCTACGCATTTTATTCTAAAATTCAAATTACCTAGTAAACAATAATAGTGCTTATTAATAGTCATCAGTAGTTATAAATTCCCATTAACTCAATAATTTACTTTATTCGATTTAAACAACGAGTGAAGGTCGCGGCAGTAACCAGCTAGCGCGGGGACACACACCTCACCGCTGCAATAAGAGATAAGTGCGATTTTCTGTCTCTGTTTGCCGCGCCACGAAGCAGACCCACATGCGAGGCGGCCGGCGCGGCTGTTAGTAGCGTTAAGCTGCTACGACGACGTTTGGTGCGGTACGACGATAGCGCTACGGTGGCCTACGCATTCAACGTGGGCTACGATTACGATCGCGTACGACGACATCATTGCGTTGGAGTTCTCACCGAGTGTGAATGAGAAGGTATAGCTCGCGCTTTGCTGTTTCTCTCTCACGCCGCTTGGGCTTGCCGCGTACTGTCAACCACTATCCTACTTGAAACTTTGGAACAATACGGTGAGACATAACCCGTATGTTATTTACAAACAATAACAATGAATTGTAATGCATGTCAAAAGAAATTAGACAGTGAAGAATATATGAAATGTCGATTATGTGTGGGCAAATTTCATCTGGAATGTCTGAATATCAACGGAGAACAATATTCCGCTTTTACAAAAGAATATACCTTATCATGGATATGCCCTTTGTGTGTTAATGTTACTCATCGTCCAAGATCAAGGGATAATACTCCAGTTCGTCATAATAAACTATTCTCGCGTAGTGATACTGCCATGGATATGTCCTACGAGAATTCTGATAACAGTACTATTCCAACAGCCTTGCCTCTTTCCCCTATTACGGCGAGCCCATGTTTTTTGTCTGCGAATAAGGCCAGTGATGTAACTATGGATAAGATTAGTGAATTACTAGACAAAAAACTTAACGCATCATTGTCGGTTTTCATGGAAAACTTTCGTGTGGCGTTTAAAAAGGATATCCAAGCCATGGTCAAAGAGGAGGTAAATTCAGTGGTGAAATCCCTCAAGGACGATTTTTCTATTAGTACAGACTCTATATGCGCAGAACAATCGGTGATCCGTTTGGAGCTGGAACGAAGCAACAAAATTATCAAGGAGGTAGAGAGTGAAAAACACACACTTAAAAATGAACTCGCTCGTTTGAATGGAAAGCTTTCTAATATGGAAAAAATATCTCGCAGCTGCAATATTGAACTGCAAGCTGTACCAGAGCGCAAGAATGAGAATGTGCTGAAATTATTTCAAAAACTATGCGATTTCTTGAAGGTTTCGGTAGATGAGGGTCATATAAGTGCCTGTCGCAGAGTAGCAAAGCTTAACCAATCCTCTACAAGGCCACGTAACATCATTGTGACGTTATCCTCACCACGCATAAGGGATTTAATACTATCTGCATCACATCGCTACAATAAGGCACATCCAGGCCGCGGTCTGTCTTCGGCTGACCTTGAAGTCTCTGGCGAGCATTGTAGGATCTTCGTTACTGAGCATCTTTCTCCCGAGCAAAAGCATCTGCATGCCGCTACAAGAGCACGAGCGAAGGAGCTAAAATATAAATTTGTATGGATTAAGTATGGTCAAGTGTACGTTCGCAAGGACGAGTCGGCTAGTGCTGTCCTCATAAAAAACTTGGAGTCTCTTACCAAACTAAAATAGTTCGTTTCTGGCTTTATTTTATTGTAAACATTTGAAACATTGTTGTATGGCCATTCATTAACACTTTATGTATAGTATTTTCTATCAAAATCTGGGTAGGGCTAGATCTAAAGTCAAAGATATTTATTTAAATTTGCTAGTTAATGACTACGACATCGTATGCTTTACGGAAACCAATTTTGACAGTAGTGTATATGATGGTGAATCTGTTGATGAGCGATACAACATCTTTAGAAGGGATCGTGAAAGCTCATGCTCTGTTAAGACGGATGGTGGAGGTATACTTATTGCGGCTAAGAAGCATTTTGATGTTATCCGTCAGACATCTTGGGATTCTAGGGTTGAGGATATCTGGATTACTATACTGCCGCGCAACACTGACCAACAATTGTTGCATATTGGCCTCTGTTACTTGCCTCCAGATTTGCCTATTGACGATATCGCTGTATTCTATGACAACTGTCAGAGTTTGATCCTCGACGCTACAAACAGGGATACATTTCTATTGCTGGGAGATTTTAACACCCCTAATCTGACTTGGACATTACAGAGTGACCCACTGTCGTTAATACCTTCGAACGCTCAAGACCGGAAGGCTATATTATTATCTGACCTGATTAATACCTGCAATTTAAAACAGTTTAATACTATTCCCAATAATAATAATCGTTATTTGGATCTTGTCCTCTCGAGTATATCCGTTGTTGAAGTGTCGGAAACTGACTGTCTTTGCAGAGTGGATAGCCATCATAAAGCCTATTGTGTTGTCGTTCCAAATGTTCGATTGGATAAGCCTCTTAAGCCTACGTATAACAAACGTTTTAATTTTAAAGAGTGTGATTATGAAAGTGTTAAATCCGAATTACGACTTGTGAAATGGGATGAGTTGCTATCTTTCTCCGATGTTAATGACAGCGTTGAAAAGTTTTATGATGTTATAAACGAAATTATTGTTAAGCATACACCACTGGCAAAAAACAACTGTTTCAATTACCCGTTATGGTATAACTACTCCTTGATTTGTTGCCTTAAGGAAAAAGCTAAATTCCACAAGCGTTTTAAAAAATTTGCCAACCCCCGATACTATGATACTTTTGCTTTGCTCCGTTCCAGATGCAAGTCTCTGATCAATGATTGTTATAAGACTTTTCTGTCTTCTGTGGTGGATTCACTATCCCATGATACTAAAATCTTCTGGCGTTATGTTAATGATAGAAAGGGAGTCAATACCATACCTCAGTCTATGACCCATGGTAATAAATCCTCTTCGGATGGCAAAGGAGTCTGTGAACTTTTCTCGGAGTATTTTGGCTCAGTTTTCTGACAGTTATCTAGCCACACAATTCAAACACCAAGAAAAATACAAAACCAATATCAACCACGAAAACAAGGCCTATTTCAAATCAATACGTTAATCTTTGTAACGGCAAACCAATAACTGCAATGATTTTTTCTAGCCACACAAATCAAATACTAAGACAACATACAAAACCAATATCAACCACAAAAACAAGGCCTATTTCAAATCAATACGTTAACCTTTGTAACAGCAAACCAATAACTGGAATGTATTTAATTTGCGTGTAATGTGAACAACGCAACCCCTATTACGGTAACTCGATTACTATTGATCACGTCGGCTAGACGTCAAGTATATTCATACTAGCGTAGTGACGGTACAATCTAAGACTTTTACCTTGAGGTCCACGACCTCTTGCAAGTCCAACCAGATTTAACGGAATATTAGCTTTTTTACGTTACGACTGCCGTTTGAATATGTAATATAGGTTTAGAAATATTTTATTGCCCAGACCAGTATCAGGATATCTGCGTTTATAGACTCGTAGTAAAAACTGTCAACATAATATTTGAAGGTTTTGGCTCCTGGCGTCTTTTAGCGATCTTTAAGACAGCCGGGGCAGCACATTTCGGCTCTTGCATGTAATATTTTGGCTCTTTAGGATTGTGAAGTTTTTGCTCTTTTGAGAGTTTAGTGAGTGACTCTATCTTACGATCTTCATACTCATACATCTTTTTACAATGGGTCATATTTAACAAACCAGGCTTTGACAAAGTCGCTTAGCCTCGACACCTTTGCATGAATGTTCTTTTTCCACGGCTCTTTAGTCGACGAGTATGCCCGCGGCCTAAGTAGCGATGAAATAGTCGGGGAGCTAAACAATTGCAATAGAAGTTGCATTAGTCCCGCGACCGAATCCGACCGGGGCCTTTATATGTGTCCCCGGGATATAGTTTGTTTTTATTAAAATCTGGTCGACTTTATTTTTGTTCAATTGTGTAGTTGTATTATGTCTTTTAAGCCAGTGTTGTTTTACCGTAAACTTTTTTTGATACTAGACCTCACATGCATGGGTGTTGATTATTGCGGATAAAACCTTTGTGTTATTCTGATTTATATGCTTAATTGCGACAAAGTTTTATCCAAATCCGTTTAAGAGCTTCTGCGTGAAAGAATTGCAAACAGCTTCAATCCAGCTTTAGAAACTTTTACATTCAAATTATGACGCAATGGTTTTATGTACATATAAAAATAGTAAAAGAAAAATAGAAACAGCCCTGATTGTGTTGTTCAATCTATAGATATTTTTTCTATTAATAGCCGGTAATCTATAGGTAACAAACATTGCATGTTGATACACAGTCATACGGGTAATATATTTGTTATTACTTTTGAAATAATTCATTGACACTAACTAGTAGTTTTTTTAAAGCCTGTATGATAATTTAATAACGATACATTATTTATATTTTATTGTTTCATCGTTAATTCCTTTTACAACTAAATATTTATACAATATTTTATTCGGTTAAACTAAATATATTTTTGTAAATTATTAAATGACAGGCTTTTATGCAAGCGACGAAAAATACTAGCGCCTTCAATACCAATAATGCGGCGATAATTATATTTGCAATGCAAAGGGAAAATATCATACATTCAGTTCAGGACTATGAATAAAAAATATATTATGCTTTTGTCTTGATGCTTTTGAATACGTATTTATGTAGGATTATTTAAACTTTTGATATTGAAGTTTTCAATACTTGTAAGGTTGGGATATTTAAAATTAAAATTAATGTTCAACAAGAAATATTTTTACATATGTTACTGTAGTGCTCATAATGATAGAAATCAAAACTATACAGTTAGGTTTAATATACGTACCTAAAAATGTGCTGGAGACGAATTCTTTCGTAATGCCATCATCGACACAAGCGGAGAAACATAGAACTTGGAAAACCAGAAATTCTTGCATCATAATGTGCAGATTGAAATTAAAAAGGAAATAAATAAAAATAAGTACATTGGACTGACGACTATTTGATTAAGTGCACAGACCGAGAGATGTTGCAGTTCTTAAGTACCTGGAGCATTGTTTTGATTGAAGAAGTTCATAAGGAATAGGACAATAATTATTTATCGATACACTCGTTACAGCTTTGGTTTATCAAAATGATTTCGTTGGCAACTCATAATTTAGCAAATAAGACACATCGTCATATAGAAAACAACTTTACCAACACATACAAATGGCACATAATCTTAAAAATTAAATTTACTGTACGGTTCACAACTAAATTGAAATTAAAAGGTCTCTATAGCCTCCATTTATTTCTTTTCCATTTGCGACAAAACGTGTTTCACAAAGAGATAATACTGTTTTAATATGAGAGGTATAAAATATGTTTAAATTTCTAAGCGATCTGCCGCGGTAAGTCTCAGAAGCATTTAGAATGTCGTTTAAGTTAATAATATGGCCTAGGTCCGGGTATATTACCAAGCTGCGTACATTTCAACAGCCCATTAGGTACGAAATTAAAAATCTTAAGTGTGTTGTGAAAAGAAATATTTACAAAATAACTATAATTGTATTATTTGAGTGAAATATACTGCAGAATGTCTGCGGCTCCGCCCGCACATTTTATTTTAATTTATATTTCTATCATACCATGCACTCTAAGTGTTCTCCTATAATGGTCTCCAATAAACAAATTTCAGCTTCTTGCGCCCAAGAGTTTTGGCTGTGCGTTGTTTGCCATTCAGTCTGTTACGCAAAGATTTTACATATACAGATAAAATTTGTTTCAAAGATACATTAATTTATTAGACACAAAAGATAGAAGGTATTTTACCGGTAATTTGGGAATATTTGCTTGTTGCACATCGATAACAAATATTCTACTAAAAGTATATAAAAAGGTTGAAATTAACATGTTTAATAGAGAGTGACTTCAAGAAACAATTTTTCGCAGACTCATCCTTTGTATTGGTACGCACTGATTGTAGATACGAGTATAGAGACCATTGTCAAGACAAATACTGCACTTTAATTGCTTATTGCTCCTTTCCTTGACTTATAAACTTAGTTTACTTGGTAGTATAATTATATTACGTGCTAGGTTTAACTACCAAATGTTTACGTCAAATAAGTATTCGCTCACAATAAATTGACAAAACTTTTATATTTCGACGGTAAAGTGAACACGAACTTAAAACTAAAGTTCAAAAGATGAAAACATGTTACCAAAGGTGGCATGTTTTGACTTAAACCGCGAGAGTTTTTGATATTTTATCAATAACTCCACTTTAGGATTTTCGTTAGCTAAACGCATTTGTATGTGGACCACTAGATTTGCTTTCCGACAGCTATAAGAACGTCACCAGATTTTACTAAATACGGTTTAAATTATTTGCGGAGTAATTTCGACTCGAGCTCTGGGAAACAGAAAATTGTTTACTTAGAATACACTTATATTTGTTTTATAAATAGAGCAATCTTATGTATTCAATAGTTAGAATTGTTTTTTAGGGTTCCATACCTCGAACTGGAAAAACGGAACCCTTATAGGATCAATTTGTTGTCAGTCCGTCTGTCAAGACCCTTTTTCTCAGAAACGCGTGGAGGTATAAAACTGTTATTTATATTAAATAGTCAAGTTCTACTGTCCCTTGAAGCTGTGAAAAAATCAAACTTCTAAACCAACACAATAAAAAAATACAGCCGTTTATGCTGCAATTTTCCGCAAATTATCGAAACTCGCAAGGGAATCAAAACCTACAGGGTTAAGGAATAATTTTGAAAAATGTAATTTTTAGTAACATCATATAACACTGCACAACAAAATTGAACCTTTTTTTGTTTCCTGAGATTTTTTACCTGTTGTTTACTAATTTAGGCTCGCTTATTTTAAATATACACTCAGATTTTTTTCTAGCAGCTCTAGTTTAGGAGATACAGGTACCCCCTTAAAATTAACTCTCCATTTGAGTGTTGATATCGCTGTCATCAACGTCTTACTAGTTTTTGTTTCCTTTTTGCAATGGTTTCGTCTAGAAGGATATGTGTAAACGATCCAAATAGATTTTATTACATTTGTGTCAAATATTCATTTTTAAAAATCTGTTTAAATGTGTCAGACTTCGTAAAAAATGCCTGCATGGAATACTTTCAATGTCCATTGGAAACAAACAAAAAGCCTTGGACACCGAATATAGTGTGTAAAACGAGTGTGGAGTCCTTACGACTATGGTAAAATAACAAGAGATACCTCTAACCTCATTAGTCCTATGATTTGGCGTGAACCGGCGAATCACCACGACGAATGTTATTTCTGCGTTATAAACATAACAGGGATTAATCACCAAAATCTGTCCAAAAGGGTTTATCTTACTGTGCAGTCAGTAACTTAGACCTGTCCTGAGTTCAACTGATACATTAGAACTCCAACCAAGTACATCTTGGGTACGTCCGCACGAAATTGTTCAACAAATGGAGGAAAATGACACAAGCTGCAAAGATCGTTCCCAAAATTAAGTGCTAATAAGTTAAAAATTGGAATTTTCGATGGACCACAAATCAGAAAATTAATAAAAAATATAGATTTTACTGAAAGTATGACAACCCCTGAAAAAAATGCCGGTAAATATTTTTTTGGGAAATAAGAAGTCTGTCGACTTTCTGTCCACGTCAAGCAGTTACTATTACACTTTCAGCAGCTTGGATGCAACATGAGCATTAAGATGCATTTCTTTCACAGCTACCTTGATCGATTTCCTGAAAATCTTGAACATTTAAGGGAGGAGCAGAGGGAACGCATGCATCAGGATATTCGCACTATGGAGGAGCGCTTCCAGGGCTATTAGCGTGAAATTATGATGGCTGACTACTGTTGGATTATCCAGAATAGTAGTAAAACTCCAACTCATTCAAGAAAGTCACATACAAGAAAGTTTTGCTCTAATTCGATGGTTAAATAAACAGTAATATGACGGGAATCCATGATTTTCTTTCAAAAATAGCTACCCTTCTTATCTCAAAAAGTAGAGCTGCTAGCAAAAATCTGAGCACAGATTTGGAATCAGGTTAGGAAAAGCAGCTAGATCCATAAAAAACATTCCATGAAACAAAAATGCTGTTGTGCAGTGTAATAAAAACATTTAAAAAAACATTAAAGTTCTTTCCTCATGAACCCGTAGAATTATTAAACTGAAATTCATATCAAATACTCAAGTCTATAATACCGTTAAGCTCTAATTAAATTAAACTTATATGTCAACGCAATCAACGGATGCTGTATCCGTTAATTTAAGCATATTTTCAAACTCGCAACTACTCGCAAGGAAATCAAAACCTATAGGGTACTTCCGGCGAACTCAGAATCTTGCAATTTGCCACGAAGCAACGTATAAGACGTAGCTTAGTGCCAAATTTCAACACAAACACAGTTAAAGGAAAAATTGCAACAAAACCATAAACTTTTAGTTACCTACATCATATAATTTAAAAATTGCGAATACCGTAAATTATTGGTTACATAATATATATTTTTCAATAACTATATACCTAGTCTACAGGTTTGTACGGAACTCTCAGTGCGCGAGTCCAACTCGCACTTGACCGGCTTATTTTTATTTCATACTTATTTTGTAAACAGTGCTTGAAACCCTCAACGAGAAATCTAGTTATTGGAAAGGTACCTACATATTTTTTGAAATTAAACTACAGTTTACGGATTTCATCGCGTTATATTGGTTTCACTTGTTATTACATTTAAACCGAATGATCTAGAAACTACATTTTTATTACTAGCCAACGTTTCGAATTCTTTACAGGATTCATGTTCACGGCAGACTGAGGTGATATTTGTCTTTGTCTTGAATTTACAAGTTATCTCAAATTACCCGAACATTTTTCAACTATTGGTGTTACTATCTACGCAGAATGTGCTCACTGTGTCTTGATGTCTTCTGGTGACTTTGTTCTTCTTAGGTTTCATTAGCCTGATAACAGTGTCCCAAGCTGGAGGAACATTCCAACCATCTTCCCTATTGAAATTAGGATGTTTTTTAATTTCAATAGCTTCACGTATCATTCTTGGAATAAAGCGGTGTTCTTTTGCGAGTATCTGTGGTTTATCAAATCGCAGGTAATGGTTGGTTCCTTATTCTACATGTTCACATACAGTAGACTTCGTCGAGCGTTTGTGTTTAATGTCAGCTATAATTATGTTCCTTTAGTCGAATGCCTATGCTTCTCTTGGTTTGTCCAATGTATGAGAGCCCACACTCACAGTCTATCTTGTAAATCCCGGCCTCTTGTAAGGGTAACTGACTCTTGACAGATGGTAATAATTGGCTTATCTTCGTTGGCGGCTTGTAGAAAGTTTTGATTGAAGCTCGCTTCAAGATGTAGCCAATCTTGTCGGTCACGCCCTTGATGTATGGGAGGACAGCAGGTTGTCTCTCTACTATGGCTGGCTTGTTCTTCGGGGATCTGTGACGTTGGCGCGGCGGTCGGAGCTTGTTGTCTTGCAGAACTTGCTTGACATGTTGAAGCTCGGCGTCCAGGTGTTTCTTGTCACAGATCCCCCGGGCTCTCTGAAACAAAGACATTCCCACGGTAGCTAACTGTTTAGGATGGTGGTGAGATTCACCATTTAAGTACCTATTTGTATGTGTCTTTTTCCTATACACAGTGTGGCTTAAAGATTTGTTTTTGTTCCTGATAACAAGTACATCTAAGAAAGCTAAAGAATTGTTTGCCTCTAATTCCATTGTAAATTTTAATAATAATAATAATAACTTAATTATTATTATTGTTATTAAATTTATTGTGAATCATAGCTCTAGAGGATGTTTGACAATAAATATTTGTGTTCAGCTATGTTCCGCCTGCAAGGCATACAATATTATGGTCACAAAAAATAATTTAATACAATCAAATGATGATAAAATATTCCATTTAAAATACAATTAACAATGTCATGCAAATTTATAAGTCAAATAATGTCAGTATAATAAAACCAATTACAACAATAATTATTATAACAATTACTATTCCAATCTAATTCATATAAATCAATTCTCCTTATTACAATGTCTTATCATCTAGAAATTCTTTAACAGAATAGTAGCATTTGCTAATTAGCAGTTTTGACAACTTATTTTTAAAGGAATTGTTATCAATTATGTTTCTTATTTCTGGCGGTATTTTATTAAATATTCGTGGAGCAGTGCAGAATATACTTTCATGTAACAAATGAGTTTTACTAGTTACTATACATAATTTGTCATTATTACGTGCTCTGGTGCGGAATTCAAATAAATTAAGATTAGCTTTCACAAAAAGTGCAGTTTCAAAAATATACAGAGATGGCAGTGACATTACATTTAATTTTACAAGGTGTGGTTTGCAGGAATCTGTTTGTTGTAGATTGCACATACTCCTTATACATCGCTTTTGAGCACGGAATGCACGGTCGTGATCAGTTGAGTTGCCCCAAAAAATTATGCCATAACGGAGCGTAGAGGCAACATACCCATGATAGGCTGTCATCAGAGCTGTTTGATTTACTAGTTTACTTAACCTATATAATGCGTACGAAAACTGATTGAGCTTATTACATACATGTTCGATCTGTGCTTTCCAATTCAATTTATTGTCTATGTAGACTCCTAAGAATTTTGTGACATCTATCTCTTGAATGTTTATATCCGCTTGGTAAATGTTCAGCTTATTCTCTGATTTGATTTGTTGCTTAAAATTCATTATTTTAGTCTTATTTAAGTTAATTTTTAAGTCATTTTCGTTTAACCATTTAATAATTGATGTCAAAGATGTATTAATGTCATATTCTATAGTAGTCAAGTTTTTTCCTGTGAATAGTACAGTACTGTCGTCAGCAAATAGGGTCATATTATAATTAATTGTTTTTGGCATGTCATTAATATAAATAAGAAACAAAAGAGGACCAAGGATACTACCTTGCGGTATCCCAGTGTTAACATCTCTTATTTTAGATCTATAGATTTCTTCCATTTTAGTATTTATAGATACCTTTTTAACAACCGTGACCTGTCTCCTATTGTTGAGATATGATTTTATTAGTTTATGTACGTTACCTCTGATTCCATACCTATACATTTTATTTAAAAGAATTTCGTGATTTACATGGTCGAACGCTTTCGTCATATCCATATATAGCGCTACTGCTGGCGATCGCTTATCCATATTTGTTATTACCTCTTGTAAGAAATTATATACAGCAATATTTATAGACTTATTTTTTCTGAACCCATATTGACATGGTGTGAATAAGTTCATTTCTTCAAAGAATGTATTAACACATGAATATATTACCTTTTCAAAAATTTTAGAGAAGACTGGTATAAGCGCAATCGGCCTGTAATTAGTAATTTGTGAATGATTTCCATTTTTGTAAAGAGGTTTTAATATTGAGACTTTCAACTTATCAGGATAAATACCGTGCTCTATACATAAATTCATTATGTGGCTTAAAGGAGATGCAATAATATTATTTTATGTTGTTATGAATATAATTAAGATGGTCTAGGAATACATTAACACTATCTGTTGGTAAAATTGTTAAAGTGTCATCTACATACCGCTTGTAGAACCTCGGTGTGATGGTGGCAGTCTGCAGGGCTCACGACTCGAAGTCCTCCGTGAAGATGTCAGCAACAACAGGCGATACTGGAGAGCCCATTGCCACACCGTCTACTTGTAAGTAGTATTTCTCATCCCATAACAGATAGCCAGTTGTTAAGCAGTGTTTCAATATTTCTGCATATTCCTTAGGCATGTTGTTCTCTATTAGTTTCCTTCTAGTTATTTCAATAAAGTCATGTGCCGGTAAGCATGTGAATAATGACTGTACATCAAAACTAACCATAGTTTCCTTGTCAGAGAGATGTAGGTGTTTTATTTCACTGACAAAATGGTAGGAATCCTTTACATGCGCTCTCGTCTTGCCTCTGAGTGGCGAGAGAATCTTTGCAATGTGTTGAGCCAATCTGTATGTAGGTGCCCCTATTTGACTGACTATAGGGTGCAGTGGAGCATTTTCCTTGTATATTTCGGTAGACCATACAATTGAGGAGGTTTTGCACACGATGGTATTAAGTATTTCACGTCCAGATTCAGTTGTTCGGAGTATTTCTTCACAATGTCACTCGTTTGCTTGAGTATTTTGTTGGTAGGGTCCGTCTTAACCAATTTATATGTACTTTCATCCGACAAAAGATTTTCCATTTTTTGTTTATAATCGGACGTGTCCATCACTACCGTTGCATTTCCTTTATCTACTCGGAGTACTGTTAGTTCAGGTCTAGCTCGTAGGTTCTTCAGTGCGAAATACTCAGGTTTTGGTAGATTCCTTCTCGGCACTTTCGACTGGCGCAATACAGCAGAAACGTCCTGACGTATGGCCTCGAAATCTTCCTTACTCACATTGTTCTTGACTAGACAATCCTCAACGTTGCAAATAATGGTCTCATACGGTATTCTGGATGGTGTTATCGCATAATTTAAACCTCTGCTTAATAATTTTTCGGTGTTTTGATCTAACGTGTGTTTTGACAGATTGACAACTGTTTGTCTATGATCGGCGGACGGTAGCGTGTGATTGGTCCGTGCAAAATCGCTCTGTTTCATTTTGTACTGGTCATTTGATTTTTGTTGTAATTTTTCAAATTTTCTATTTTGTTACGTTTACACGCGTAATATTTTGATGTTTCTCTGTTTTTATTGCATTGATGCGTTTTTCAAAATCAAATGGAGTTATCAATCTATATATTTCGTTAGACAAATTCTCAACATTTCTATTTATTCTGCGTAAGTCAGCGCGGTGTTCGTGTATCTTTTGAATGAGTAACTTATGACTTGCCTGTTTTAAGATGTTAGCGCTCCCACGTATGTTCTTCTTGTCTGATATTTTGCAGCATGTTGGGATGAGATCGTGATCACGGCATCTCTTCAAGAAATTTAAGGATGTTATGTATCTTGCGCGCTTGCTTTGTAGATCTTCTAACCTGCATATTTTTGTTGCTGTTTCCAGTCCGTACTTGTTACCATAATATTTTCTTGGGTTTACACGAATGTTACACATTGAAATTAAACTACAGTTTACGGATTTTATCGCGTTATATTGGTTTCACTTGTTATTACATTTAAACCGAATGATCTAGTAACTACATTTTTATTACTAGCCAACGTTTCGAATTCTTTACAGGATTCATGTTCACGGCAGACTGATGTGATATGTGTCTTTGTCTTGAATTTAAAAGTTATCTCAAATTACCCGAACATTTTTCATCTATTGGTGTTACTATCTACGCAGAATGTGCTCACTGTGTCTTGATGTCTTCTGGTGACTTTGTCCTTCTTGGGTTTCATTAGCCTGATAACTGGGTCCCAAGCTGGAGGAATATTCCAACCCCTATTGAAATTAGGATGTTTTTTAATTTCAATAGCTTCACGTATTATGTGGTTATGAATAGAAAAATGTCGGTAAAATTTTAAAAGTTTCAAAAGTGTCACCATTACACCGAGGCTCTACAAGCGGTATGTAATAACAAGTGAAACCAATATAACGTGATAAAATCCGTAAACTGTAGTTTAATTTCAATGTGTAACATTCGCGTGAACCCAAGAAAATATAACATATTTTTTCATGAAAGGCGGTACCTATTCTGTTAATCAGGGTATTCATGTTAATAATATGAATCAAATAACTTTTTCGTTTGGTACCCAACTTAAACAAACTTTGTACTTTTGACCTCTTAGTCTAAGACCTAAAGTCTGGAACTTAGATTTCTTTATTCCGTTGACTGATTTATAAGTGCCATGTTGACTTTTTATTTTGTGTTGTTAAAACAAAACAGCGAGTTGGTTGAGACGGCTATAGAATAATAATAGAAAGAGTTCCCGCACCTGTTTGTTAGTTGTCGAAATAATTTAGAGGAATAACAAGACGCGAACGGAAAATATAAGTCACAAGTGTCTTAAATGAATCGAGGTTGTTAAAGAGTTTGTTAAAACGGCACGGAGGAGTTTCGTGTTGTAAACTTGGGACACGTGATGAAAAAAGATGTTATTCTTGAGTAGACTTCGCCTGCGGTAGTGCCCGCGTGGGTGAATTTACCCCTTAGGGTATTCCCAAAAATCCTCTTTTGGTTTCCCTGCGGTCACAAAAGAGCCCATGTCTCATTCATCATCATCATCCGCCCTTTATACTGTCTCACTGCTGTGCACGGGCCTCATCTCACTTTGAGAAGGGTAAGGCTATTACAGCTGTATTCCTAATAAATGGAATTAAAACACGATAAAAGCGACACAGGATTGCAGAAATGCACAACGTTTTATTTAGTTTACAAAAGTTTATCAAACTGCATAGGTTTATAATACCTAGTGGTTCAGAACCCTGCTTGCGTAAATCCGACTTACTCATGTATTTTTTTATTATTTCCAGTAACTACACAAAATACCTTACCAGACATCGCAAATTCTATGCGCGATATAATTATTCCTGCAGATGGTAGCTGATTACTCTCAAAATACCTTTTAGTAACGTTGCGACTTGACTTGGTAGTAAATGGATTTAGAATTATTAGCTTGAAGTCGTCAGAACGATTATCCTCCCATCCGTTTTACTACTGACATTTAATCCACTTTAAGCAAATATATTAAATTTAGCTGAAGTGGAAGTATATCAAGAAGAAATGTTAGAAAAAGACATTAGTCTAACCTAAATATTTATAAAACCATCAACAAATTGTTGTTACAATGTTTGCAATCTTGTAAAGAATTATTTCATTGAGTACCTATTGAATAATATTGTATAATTAAGAAAATACAAAGTCACAATTATGTGTTATCATATCTGTTACACGATGAAAGAACATCACTACATATACGGTATTTGTACAAACTATTCTCTTCATATATTTACCTCAGACCGACGGATACCTAATGATACTAAAACAGCATTTGTTAACGCTAAGCCTTAGACCATTTGGCCCGGTTGTCCTAGAAATAGGTATAGCTGGAAGGGATAATTTGAAAATAAACTAAAACTGTTATCTGTACTGACGATTATTGACTTTGTTGGTGTCTATGAGCCTCTGTTGAAGACTATGTACTTTTGTGAGTCTCTGTGAGTATCTGTTGGAGACTGACAATATTTGAACTTCGCTGGCTTTATATAGTTTCGTCTGTAACCAAATTATAGCGCGGTATAGAAATATGATGAAAAAGGATAAATCCATCTGTCGACGCATGTATGTAAACACATTTTCTAAAAAGTATGTATTTTGGTCATAAACAGCATTTTTCAGTTTGGTACAGGAATTTCGACTTCTGACTTTGAATTTTTTGCCATACAAGAGCACTCAAACCCCATGTGCTCTATCTACATTCAACTCACGGAAGTCTTTTAATTATTTATGTCTGCGTCTTCAAGAGTAATATTACTGTGATCTGAATATCGCAAATAAATGAATTAAACATTGTCTTGCGGTGTTTTCGCGTGGTGCGGTTAGGACACCATATGTTTGCATTTTATAAACCCTTATAAACCAGTATTACGGTCCCTTGATGGCCATGGTCCCTTGTTCCCCACGGCACCATGATGTTTTGTTCAAATCTCACAACACGATCTTTGCTAACACCAATTTTCTCGATAGAAAGTGCAACAATAATATATGTTTGAAAGTGCTAAGATTTAAATCAAACACTCCAATTAACTGGCACCAAAATCAGAGTAGCAAGTGAAATAGGCACAAAGTAAAGACATTTAAACACAGATCAGTTAAATGCTCAACTTGTAGTATAGTCTACCAAATAGTTAATTCTAATCGCTTTGTTCTAAGAACCGAGGGGTCAAGATGGAGTGACGGAGGGGGTAGGTGGAGAGGGCGAGGGACTGCTTTGTGCTGATTCCCTCAGGAATGGCATTGTACAAGTGTCTAAATTGTGCTCGTAGTTGGATCGAATTAAACCGCTTCAGGAATGTCGAACGAAATAGTTGGTTTAAAAGTAATAATACCTCAAATTGTTGCCCTCCATTTGTATCGTAAACGGTTTAATAATACAAAACGTCTATAGCGGCAAAATTAAACTGTACTATTCGAGGGGATGATTTGATTCTATTGTTGTCATCACAATGTGTGCGGGTATGCATCGCAAGTGGCTCGGCCCACATTCCTGTAGTGTGTCGGAGGCGTGCGGTCCCCTGAGTAATTGCTTACGTTTGCGGTAAAGTGACAGAGGTTTTAGCGCATGTGGATACGTCGTTAGTTGTGACGACACCCTACCTAGTACTCAAAACTTCACTCGGGAACATCTGCCTCACTTATTTCAAATTGTTCAGACTATAGACGGTACAGTGTGTTTTATCTTACCAGTTTTATTTTTAGAGTATTGTTATAAAATTCGATACCAAGTACGACTAAGACTTATTTCTACACGTAAGAAATAAATCTCGAGCTAATCCTACACTAAGCGCCTGTGCACAAAAATAGCTTAGACTTCCCACATCTAATATAATAATTATCTCGGAGACGATTCGACGCGAGAAAGATACAGGCACATACGATATTATATGGGAGGAAACCTACTTTTATGTTCGATAATAAAATACATAAGCTATTTAAAAAAGTTAAGTAAATTTTCATCTAAATTATGCTCCAATATATATTTATATATATGTATATATACAATTCTTGCGATACTAACTGACTTACAGACAAGCTTCAGCCAAAACTACATATCAGGCTCAAAAAGCTGTTTGGCATGTATGTTTCTTGGAGACCTTAGGGGTGCACTAAAAAGGGATAACCCAAAACTGCCACGAGATTGGGCACAAACGGTCAAATAAATAAAAATGTGCGGGCGTAGCTGCGGGCATCCTCTAGTCTTATACGTACAAAAGATACGTATATATATAAAGCTAAAGTGTTTGTTTGTTTGGTTGAACGCGCTAATCTCAGGAACTACTAAACCGATTTCAAAAATTCTTTCAGTATTAGATAACACATTTATCGAGGAAGGCTATAAGAATAACATCACGCTATGAGCAACGGGAGCCAATCAGTAGCCTTAAATAACACGGGTGTAACCGCGGGCTCATCTAGTAATTATATAAAAGCGAATGGTTACCCGTCAAGAAATCTCGAAACGCGCTGGAAATGTACAAGTACGGATTTTTTTAAAGGACTGGCTTAATGGTTTTTGCAATTTTGTATGAAAATTTATCAGCAGGCATAGCTGCGGGCAACACCCATATAAGCGAAAATTCTCTAACTACAAAAACATCACAATAAAGCCTTTTCTACAACTACTTCATTTGATTGTTTTGTACAGCCCCATATATTTGATCTTAGGATAATAATAAACTATAATACTAGATTCTATTAAATTTTCTTTTCTAAAGACGTACGTCGTATTTATATCTCGACGGTACCATGCGCTAAAAACGAATTCAATAGAAAGCTTTTTAGCAACGTAAAAGCTCGATATGAATATCTACAACACAAAGCGACTATCGACTTAAATAATTATGCATTAAAGTCGATGTTTTCACGAGTTCTTGAGAAATAAGTCTCAACAGACAGACACACCGACATGCGATAGACGGGCATCAATTATATAAGAAGTAAAGAAGTTCACATTTTTAGGAAAATAACCTAAAGTATCACTTCAATCTGTGGCATGCTGTGATCGAGTAGGCAAAAATTATTATCATATAATAGGCCTAACGTTTACCCAGTTGTAACCAAGACTTTTGTCTTGAAGCCCACAGTCCATTTTCTAGTCTAGTCAGATTTAAAGCCAGATTATTAGCTTGCCCAGCTTATTATCAATTAGGCCAAGATACACTTATTTAATTTACATAAAAGAAAAAAACAGAACTTCAAATCTCTCAAAAAGCAATCAATCAGAACATTTATAGAATTTGCAAACATCGTTTAAAAATATCTCCATACATAACAGAGTTTTACTATTTTTATTTTATTGAAGTAAATGTGAACGATTTTTATGCGTCCGTATAGTTTCGGAGTATTGTGATTAGAAGGACGAAATATTAACTTGTGTACATACATACATACATAGACTCACGCCTGTTTCTCCGAAGGGGTAGGCAGAGGCATATTAAACGCCCACTTTTCGGCAGTGTTTTGATCCCACGTAATAGGTGACAAGCCTATTGCCGCTTATCGGGATATTTTGTTTGCCAGAGCCTCGTCCGTTGATCAGCAGGTGCCCCACTTGCAGGTGATGTTGCCTTGGGACCCTAAGTTCTTGGTGGGAACCCTATATTAACTTGTGTACAATGCCTTTATTTATAACTCGACTCGTTCGTTATCGATTTCTGTCTGCGAGCAACATATACTAATAGTAAGCCTATTGTTATCTTTACATCTAGAAAGAGATGGAAATATACAATATCTGATAAAATTAGTCTTTAATAATATTTTACGTAGTTTTAGGTGGCACGTCTATGTGTGATTCACGATGCCGGAGATCCGGGCGAAGTCAAGCGAGATATAAATTATTACAGTACGTATATTGAATAATAGAAGCGGCAATTCCCGAAACTATACTCACTAATATGTTCCCTAAGAAATATTTTATCGAATTAAATAAATCTAAGTTACCCACATTGTTCCGTCTACATACTCCACCCGGGATTGAATATAATAAATTGCAATGAAACCGTTTACTTGGGACCACGATTACAACGTAATGGTACGGTGGCCTTACATATCATTAGTCTTATTCAAATAAATTATTGTTCCCTTACATAGAGCCTTAGACCTCAACCTAGTCGAGAAATTGCCAAATGCTACTCAAAAGATTTCAAGTTCAAATCCATGGACCACACCACATTTGTTTGAACTTTCGAAGGTAAGTGTGTATAAAATTGTTGATTATGACTTGGTCAATAGTGAGGATAACATAGTGAGTAGCCTGCATGTCTAAAACTTCTCCATAACGTTCTCGATAAACATATGAACCCACACTTGGCCAATGTGGTAGATTATGGCCTTCCCTCTTATCATATTGATAAGAGAGCCTAGAGAGTTTGTATACAGGGCGAATGATGTTGGTTAGGCCTTAAGCATTTTATATGAAAGTTGGTCCGAGTGCTGTCATAGAGTGCGCAGACAATGTTTTCCGGGAGCTATACAGCCCTAGTTTAAATATTTGTGAAGAAGCAAGTTTTATTTGTAGTTAGTGAAAGTCATGAACAATGTAGGGCAAATTAATTTATCTCAACTGGGTTATATTTCACCTGGAAACTTGTGTTTAACGGTCTGACACAGATATTTAAATAATGAGCATACTATAATAGTCGACATGTTTAGACCAAGCGTTCAAACGTTCGTTCATGTATAACTCAATTCCTTGCAATCATTAAACGTCGTCTTTGAAATAACGTAGTAAATTAATTGCACACATAACACAACTTCGCGCCTTTGTCCCTGAAGGTGTAGGTAGAGGTGTATTACACACTCACACTTTGCCAGTTATGTTTCGGTCTCAATGTAATAGGGAACGAGCCTTTTACCATCTAACAGACACATTTTTAAGCGAGCGATTACTAACATTTTTATTAAAGACATTTTAAAAAAATTAACTCAGAGTATATATACCACTGGGCTATCGCCTTTTTTACAACGAAACAAATAAAGTAAATTAAATAATAAAGTAAATACTTAGTAAATTCAGTCTCTTAAGTATACACCGATGTAAAACGTACATGTTTAAGTAACTTACGCCAATAAGCCATTATTAAAAACTACATTGAAAGATCGAAGCAAACTGTCACTTATCTTTTAATTGTAAAACTTCAAGCCGACGTGTAAGGAGTGCACGTTGGTGTCATAGCAGCGACAACAAATGTTGCTCGTTAAACAAACTTGTGTCTGAGCTTGAAACGAGATAGTACGTCACAGATTATTATGATTGGATGCAACGCTGAACTAGATTTACAAATAAAAAAAAGTTTAAAAACTATAACCCGACTACTTAAAAAAGGGGATCTCAAAAGGACGAAACAAGAAAAAAGCTCAGAGCCGTGGTCGCACCTATTGTATACATTTTTTGTACATTACATGGCACCCGTATAAGGTATACAATAGGTGGGACCCTTTTTTACGTAGTTGGGTTATAGTTTTTAAACTTATTTTTTATTTAATCTTTTTCCGTATCCCGATGGGGCATGTAAACTAACCGTCCGACATTTACATTGCCACATTTAAAGAAAGAAGGTAATGTGCTCACTAGTACCTTTCTTTTGTTACCAAACATTTAATGTTTATCTCTGTTTAATTTTTTTTAAGGGTGAATTATGAGGTATAAATTACGTAATATACAATTTTGATAAAATTTATATAGCCTATGTCACTCGGGCCATTATTACAAATCTATTGAAACCCCATTTATTAAAATCGGTCTAGTAGTTTAGACGCTACGGTGGAATATACAAACATACATACATTGACTGCCGAAAACATTACCCTTCGTTTTGGCTCCGTAGTCGGGTAAACAGTACATCAAAATAAACTTTAACACGTTCACTGCGGGAGCAAATTTTTACTACCTGCCATTATGAAATTACGAGATCTAAAAGTACTCGTATTGTTTCTAGCGTAATGACGCAGCGAGACTCTTTAGATCTCGTACGACTTGTACTCTTTAAGCACGAATAATTTTATGAAATTTGATAAATTTAGTGTAATGTTTATATTTACTGGTAAACAACGAATGTATCTTGAAGTGTACGGTCCCGCCCGGAGATAGCTGAAAAATTTATTGATAAAGTAACAAAATAAATTAACGAGATCTTTAGGATCTCGTATATACACTTTTTAGAAGAAATATACGAGATCGTTTAGATCTCGTAATGCACACATAGTTAAAATGTCTATAAATCAATAGTAATGGGAAAAAAATAAAATTTCAAAAATATCGAAATGTTAATGTATTATAAATAAAAAACTGAAGAAATTGCTCAAATAATCAATGTTTTCATAACAACATGGTAGACCTAAAGTTTTGTTAGATTTAACACACAACCCTTCAACTTGCTTTGTTTTTTTATCAACCTCTTTGCTTGTTATTTTTTGTCTTGCCTTCTCATAACAAGAAACATATCATCTTTTCTTATTATTGACTATATATTTATGTTCAGATACTGTTGTACTATTGTTTTGTTTGTTTTTCGTGTGAGCGTGTGGCCAACTCTGGTGTCGGAGTTTTCAGGCCGCCCGAAGACCTCCGACATGGCCTAACGATCCTTATCCTTAGACAAGAACCGGGACCAACAGCTTTATGTGCCCTCCGAATCTCGGTAGCGCTCAGAAATAAATGCCACACACGGTCACCCATCCAAGTGGTGACCTGTGCAAGCGTTGCTTAACTATGCTGATCTGTTACGAACAGCAAGCCAAGTCTCGCCATGAGCGCTACACTTGTATTATTTACTGTTATCCTATCAAAAGTCATGACTGTAAATTTTTTAATTATGCATTCAATTGTCTTTTTTTATAGGGTGATTTAAAGAAAGTTCTAAAACCCTACGCGATCGTTTTCGGTTTATGTTATCCATCTGAATAAAAAAAAACAATAAACTCCTCGAAAGCTAACACAACACTAATTAATGTACCGTTGTTTCTTACGAGATTGTCACGAGACCTTATGGATCACGTACCGCGCCAGATGCAATTTTTTACCATCTGATCGCTACGAATCCTAATAGGTCTCGTACGTTTTTATTGATAAAAATATTACACCTTCGATATCTAATCAGGATAGTTTCAGTCATCTCATTCTAACTTTAAAAAATCACATTGAAAACACATTTGCCAGAGCGAGCAGACCATACTTTTTCATCTACGCTCTAAAGTTTCCAATGAGATCCATAAGATCCCGTTCCGCAGTGAACGTGTTAAATCATTACTCAATATAAAACAAAGTATTTTCTTTTTTTTGGTGTCGGGTTGGAAAATCCTCTTGGAGTCCCTCCGCCCTGGGGGAAGGGCGAAGAGGACTGTCAGACTCTTACTGACTAAAAACCAACCCGTATTCCTCACGTACCCGTATGTCGGAGGGGTCGGGTATCGCTGAAGCATTCCTCGCTACCCCCCGACGGGTATTGGCCCGCCAGATGGTCAGGCGGGCCCCGAACAAAACCCCCTTGGCGGCGGATGAAGGTGTTGGGCTCCGCCGCCAAAACACTCAGCGGCCGCAGAGGATAGGGAGGACGGCAACGCAACACCGCATCTCCTCTTCCTCTGCGGCCCCACCACGACGCAACGATGGTGCGCCCCCATTTGGTCGCGGGAGATAGGGCGCGCGGCAACGCAACACCGACACGCCTCTCCTCCTGCGACCGCACCCGACTGCGAGGGACAGAAGAACTGTCCCTCGCACCCGCCCCTTTGGACGCATCCTGGGCAGGCCTCCGTCAAGCCCACGCGGAGCGTCTCCTCCTGGATCCCTCTTAGCTTCACCGCGGGTGACCTATCCACGATTACTAAGCCCCCCACCACGACAAGGTGGAGATCCCACGGGGAGGGATATAAAACAAAGTCTGTCTTTTGTCTATAGGTCCCTAGGTGCTGAAATCTTAAAAACTACGCAACGGATTTTAATGCGGTTTTTTTTATTCGATAGAATGATTCAAGAGGAAGGTTTATATGTATAATTGACGCGGGTGAAGCCGCTGGCGACGTTAATTTCTCATAAAAATATCATATACATCATACCATATGTAATGCTTTAAAATGAACTAAAAAACAAAATAAAAATTATTTTTAAACTAGCTGTCCCAGCGAACCCTGTATCGCCTTTTAATGGTCTTTTTGCTTATTCCTTTTTTTTTTTCAAACCACTTTTCCAGGAAATTCTGAACAAAGTTACCAAAGCCACCAATGCTTAAACTAAAATTTCAGAGTTTACAAAGGTATACAAACAAACGAAGATTGAATTTGATATACCTATATGTATAGATAGATGGCCCAGCAAAAACCATCCGCCATCTTCGATTTCCCATTTGCCATCATTGATCACGAAATAGATGTTGTATTTGCATTCCTCATAGCTTAAAACATCGGAGAGGATACCCATATTGACTTTAAATTTTCTTTCATCCGCCATCTTTTATTGCCCATCCGCCATCTTTGATCACGAAATAGATGTTGGATTTGGATTCCCCATCCCTTTAAATATTGCAGACGATACCCATATCGATTTTAAAAAAAAATCCCATCCGCCATCTTTGATCACGAAATAGATGGCGTTTTTGAATTCCCCATTTAAAATATCGGAGACGATACCCATATCGACTTTAAAAAAATCCCGTGCACCATCTTTGATTTCCTATCCGCCATCTTTGATCACGAAATAGATGTTATATTTGGTTTTTCCATCCCTTAAATCATCAGAGACGATACCCATATATTTTTTTTAAATTTTCCCATCCGCCATCTTTGATTTCCCATCCGCACAGAGAACACGAAATAGATGTTTTATTTCGATTCCCCACCCCTCATAATATCGAAGGCGATACCCATATTGATTTTTTAATTTTTTTCATCCGCCATCTTTGATTTCCCATCCACCATCTTGGATCACTAAATAAATTTCATAATATTAATCAGCGTCCCGAAAATCTCGAAAACGATACCCATATAGATTGTATCCTATTCGTTTAGCCTTTTTTGCCTTTGACCCAACCCCCTTCTACCTCCCCCTTCTCGTTTGACCATTTTATTATTTTTGTCTGGCCCCTAAAAGTTGTGGCGTAATTTTATATAGCCTTTCGGAATATTGGGCTATCATAGGCAATAACATTTTTTTAAATCCGACTGCTAGTTCCTGAGATTAGCCGACATTATCTTTTAGCCTTTTTAGCCTTTTGCCCGGCCCAAAGGGTCGAAGTTTTAAAAGAAAGAGCTAAGAATTTAGGTAGCAGGTACAGGTTACTACTTTTCTAATACAGTAAGTAAGAAACTTAAATATGAGTGTGAGTTTCATCAACCGATCATTATGTTATTTTACATTATCAAGGCCACAGAAAGGGATATTTTAAGGGATACCGATTTCTACGCGGGCAAGGCCGCGGGCACAGCTAGTACCTAATATTAGTAGGGATTAGCCAAGGCTGTTACAATAATTTTTATTAGTTTAATTAAGTAAGCGACCTTAAAAGCGAACGAAGTAATGACAGTGCATCATAATTATGTCAATGTATAATGTGACAGTACTGACAGATATAGCACATTCGCAGCAACTCAATTATTACAGCGCATGCGTTATTACTGTCAATAGGTGGGAGGTTTGTTCCTACAAACTTCGACCCTCTCTAAAATCCCTCCCAGATTGATTTTAGCATTTTATTGTATCCCATGTGTTTTTCCTGGTTCTGAGCTACCTCCCCACCAATTTTCAGCCAAATCGGTTCGGCCGTTCTTGAGTTATAAATAGTGTAACTAACACGACTTTCTTTTATATATGTATATAGATAAAAAAGAAAACCAACTTCAAAAATCACTAAGGAACTAAAATGCAAAAAATAATTGGTTTTGGAGCAAAACTTTTTGGAGTCGGTGCCAAGCCAAATATTTCTGATCTGACTATAAAACCTCTGCACTTTTTTATATAACTTTCGTTGTTGATTGAATAGGTAGTTAGTAGTTTAGTAACTTTTTGCGTAAGGGCTTGGCACCGACTCCAAAATGTTTTGCTCCAAAACCAATTATTTTTTGCTTTTTAGTTCCTTAGTGATTTTTGAAGTCGGTTTTCTTCTTTATTTAAAAATAATTTTTATTTTTTGCTTTTTAGTGGTATACTAATAAAAAAATAGTAATAGGTGGTAAGTAGCTACATAGGATGGTGTAGGTGGTACATGATGTGGAGGCCTTCCTTACGTGCCTCAATTCTGAAATGTAGACCTGTACCTTTCTGGCAATTTCAAGTTTTTTTTTTCTGTTTTCAACTTACTAGCCTAAACACGTTCGTTTTAGTTCCATCATCAGATCCCGGCAATGATCCAGTACCAAAGTGCAGCCTAAACTCAATGAGATTGCGTTATTATATTACAAAGATCCCATGGCCACCTTCCTGCTCTATCATCAGACTTTGGAAAACATTCAGCACTTAAGTCCATGTAAAGACGAATCAAACGAGACCAAACTCAATGGGATTGCGTAATTGTATTACAATTATCCTATGGCTACCTTCCTGTTCTATCATCAGAGTTTGGTAAATATTCAGCACTAAAGTCCATGCAAAGACGAATCAAAAGAGCCCAAACTCAATGGGTTTGAATCTTTGTATTATAAAGATCCCATGGCCACCTTCCTGCTCCATCATCAGAGTTTGGTAAACATTCAGCATTAAAGTCCATGTAAAGACGAATCAAACGAGCCCAAGCTCAATGGGATTGCGTCTTTTTATAAAAAAGATCCCATGGCCAACTTCCTGCTCCATCATCAGACCCTGGAAAATATCCAGTACCAAAGTCCATGTAAAGATGAATCAAACGACCCTAAACTCGATGAGATTGGGTTGTTGTATCACAAAGATCTCATGGTTACCTTCCAGCTCTATCATCAGACCATAGAAATCATCCAGCATCAAAGTCTATGTAAAGACGACTCAAACGAGCCCAAACTCGACGGCATTGGGTTGTTATCGTCAAATCGCTTCAAATGTGCTTATAAAATTTGAAGAGTTCCTCCGATTTTGTCAGGATTCCATGATCAAATCCTGACCTGATGATCATGGGACCAACTAGGAGGTATACTCTTTCAATCAAAACAATAAATTTTGAAATCGGTCGAGGCGTCTTAGAGAAATCGGGGAACATACATAAAAAAAAAACAAAGATTCCGACGAATTGAGAACCTCCTCCTTTTTTGAAGTCCGTTAATAAATGTTTTACGTCGTCGTTCAATATATTTTATTGAAAATTTTCTTTTAATAATTATAAATCTAATCCAAATGTGGTGCGACCGTTCTAAAGTTATGCGCATACATTTTTTTTTTATTTGGTAATGTGCCCGGTACGGCAATAGGCTCGCCCCCTATTACGTGGGACCTAAAAATTCATGGCGAAATGTGGGTGTTATATCACACCTGTGCCTACCCCTTCGGGGATACAGGCGTGAGTCTATATTTATTTTTATTTTTAAATCTCCATTAGGCGCTCTTGATTACAAGCATGAAGCAAAGCAATCCATCTCATTTTAAGAAACCACATTATTTTTATCCCTTCCTTGTTTACTCCCACACATCTCCCCTCACTTATTAAGTTAGCACACAAGTGAGCATGCACTAAAGGCGTGTGTACATTGCACTCGTCAAGTGCGAAGCTTCCTATAATGATGGTACACTCGTTATACAACGTGAATGTACACCAAGGGTTACTGTAATTATGTTCGTCAACAAGTGATTTTGTTGAGGAATAATGATTTGAAGCTTGCTTTACGGATTATTTTATTATCATTCAAGATGCCTAGATATACCTACGTATGACACCCGGTGGCGCAATGGCGTAGCGGGAGTGTAAGAGACTGCTAAGCCGAAAGTTGCGGGTTCGATTGCTGCTTAAGTCAAATATTTGTGTGCATGAACATGAATGATTGTCTTGGTCAGGGTGTTCCTATGCATAATATGTATATGTTACAGCCAAAGTAATAAATCCCGATTTTGTATATAATACCTAGACATTACTTGTAAAATCTACTCAATTTGGACAAACTAATAATAAACACCGAATTAATCACATTAACTAGCTATTTCATATAACATTTTGATACTCTTGGATGAAGTAATAAAATAAGTGAAGTGTAGCTTGTAAAGTTTTATTTTAATCAGTTACGTACTGGACATCGAATTAACCAGGCAAACCTTTTTAATAGGTTATGTTACGTTTTCTTGTGACCCTGCACCTTAAAATAGGAGCCCTGCGAGCAGGGCTCCGTCAACTTAGCTTATTTAACATCGTCTCCTAACTCCACATTTCATTATAGCGTGTTTTGGTGATCACGCCACGCTATATCGAAATGGTAAGGCAAGTAATTCGTATCGTATTTATAACTTTGACTTTTTGGCCTGACTTTATGTATAACATCCAGATTAAGTAATTAGTTTATCAAATTGTCTAGGCAATTTAGTAATTATATTTGTATATTGACCAGTCATTTTGTATATTTTTTATTAATCACTTTGGCTTTAACATATATATTTACAAAAAAAAGAACTATACATTGTACGTTTATCCATCGTGTAGTACTCGTAGTACAAACTCTGTTTAGTTTGGGACTAGATGGTGTTGTGTGTAAGTGGTAGATATTATTGTTATTACTATGACGGTAAGTTTGGTGCAGTAGTCTAAGTGTTTAAATCTTTTAGCAATGCACCGAGTAATGTTACGTTCGATTCCCGCACTGGACAACAGTTTGTACATTCATATATACATACATACACTTCCGCCTTTTTTCCATCGGCGATCAACAATTTGTGTGGACCACAAACTGTTGTTTCAGGACTGAGTGCTTTTTGGGTCCACTTGAGTCAGCTTGGATTAATGATAAGATTCATATCTAGTGGGATTTCATTAAATATGAAAAATACACATTTAGGGTTGAGCGTCTTAGCCGTTTGGAATTCACATAAGACTAACCCGCAATATACGTATACATAATGTGCCCAGGTTTTCAATTCATTTCTGAACATGTTTTCTGGCCCGGTGGGTCTCTAAGCACCAACATAATCATCGTCCTAGCGTTATTTATTTATTAAGAAACAATAAACGGTAACACAAGGAGTTGCCGCTAGGTGGCGCGTACAACGTACCGAGCTCCGTGAAAAATATTTTTATTAAATAAGTTTATCGCTGAAAGTGAAAAAGCAGACAATAAACAAACAAAGTGACCAATGAAGACTAACCACTACCGTTATCCAAGGAAAGTGACGACTCGTTAACTTTTTATTGCCAAGTGACCATAAAAGTGTACAAGCAGTGATTAAAAAGTGAACATTACCTAATAAACATAGAACAATACACCAAAACCTATACTAAGGAACATAATAGTGACAGAACAACAGTTTTAATTACATAAAATAAGTGATAAAACTATATTAAACGAAATCGAAACTTTAGTGCAAAAGTGCAAATCATCTTACGATCAATAGTAATAACAGCGACATCTATACCAAATAGACAAAACTAGCTCCGTGATCAGTTATCATCAACACAGTCATTAGTACGACACCTATCCAGCACAAGTTAAACCAATTTGATAACTAACATAACAAGCTGCACCTACAAGACACCAATTTGAGGTACATACGTAACAGTTATCGTGGCTAACTAGACGAACGACGACTTTAGTGTAAGCAGTCGCAAGATCAAGTCCCAGGGTGAAGAGAAATTTTTGTGATTATTTACAATTCATACTTGTGAATTATAATAAACATCAAATACTTCAAGTAAATAATTAAGAAAAACAACATAAAAATATAAAATTCTGTACTTTGAATATGGAGTCACAGAACACTAACGTCACTGTACGACGCCGTCGTAAGTCCTCATCTGTTACTGACTTAGCACAACATAATATGCTCGATTCAACTATGAGAAGCCTACAAGACGTTACTTTCGATGACACAAATTCTTACGAGGAGTTATCAGGACAAATATTACAATTAAAAGCAGAACTACAATCAGCACACAATGAAATTGATAGTTTAAGCACAGAAAATACTAACCTACAACAAGAGTTAGATAAATACAAGAGGCTGACCGAGACTTACAAAAATCTAAGCATTTCAAACTATAACTCAACACCTGTATCTAGCAAAACTAAAAGCAAAATGCGTCGTAAGCAAATAAACAAGTATGACGAAAGGCGTATCAGTTTTTCACAATTACTACTAACCGAAGACAAATCACCAGTACATACAAAGGAGCCAATACAACTAGTAGAAAAAACGGATATCGAAACGAATGACATAATTTCGAATAGTAATGAAACAACTGATGAAGGAATCGTCAATTTGGAGCAAAACCCACCGGAAATAAAAGACAACCTTAATAATTTAAGCAAACAAACAAGTTATCACCTGTCTACGTCCAATGAAAAAATGCACGCCACCAAAAGAAGAGTTGCTATATTATGCGATGAACAGGGCCGTGGACTACGGAAAATTTTACAAAATCTTCTGGGAGATGAATATTCAGTGTTTTGCTTCATGAAGCCAGGCAGCGATTACAGAAATATACTATCAGCCTTAAACACATATACTTCGTCAATGAGTAAACAAGACTATATAATTGTAATAGGTGGTTGTCATGAAACAAATCCCTACAATTTACAACAAACATTACTAACATGGTTGGCATCAGTAAAAAATACAAACATTATTCTAACAGAGGTGCCATTCAATAGACATTTAAGAGAACAAAAATTAAATTACCTATTACGTTTTATTTGCAATTATCACAAACATGCAACGTTTATTGATATGAATTACGCTAACTTTTTACCAAGTAAGTCAAATTTAAATTATGAAAAAATCTCGCTGGATGTTTGTTAAAATAAATATTACGTTTGTATTACTTTGAAAAGAAACAGCAGTATCAAAATACATTAAGAATGGCAACAACCACGATAAAAAAATACACAGACAAATGTACTCAGACTGACGATCATTTAGAAACTCAAACTGATATAATTATTAACAACTTAGATAGCTCTGATAACGCTCCTAACACTAACACTAGTTTATTTCGTGCATAATAATATATCTATCATTCATCAAAATATTAATGGTCTACTAAATAAGGCGGATATGTTGTTCGTATCACTAAATGAGCTGAATCAAAAAGGTATTACAGCTGATATTATTTGTATTACGGAGCACAACATGACCCATGGTGATGAATCTCACTTAATTATGCCAGGCTATAGGCTCGGCGCTTATTACATGAGAACCAATAGACGTGGAGGTTCTTGCATTTTAATAAAAAACCACTATAAATTTAAAACTTTAAATAAAATAAATGAAATGTCTATAACTAATTTATTTGAATGTTCTGGTATTGAGTTAACGGATTACAAATTTTACATATTGTGCATATATAGAACACCGAATAGGGGTGCTAGTACGACAAACGCTTTTCTTTCAATTTTAAATAAAATACTCATAAAGCTATGTATGAATGGCAAGAAAATAATTATATGTGGTGACTTTAACATCAATTTAATAGACCAATCAAAAGTTTCGAAGGATTTTACAGACTTACTTTTAAGCTTTAACTTGACTATTCAATTTAAAAAACCTCGCCTCGACTCGTAGCTGTAGCCAGACTTGCATTGACAATGTAATTCATAACATCAAAGGATGTAAGGGCAAAATAACAGACTTTGCCTTATCAGAGCACTCGGCACAAATTTTAACTATACCATCGAAAAAGAGATGCCTGTTAAAATATTGGTATATAACAAAACGTTGTTACACCGATACAAATAGAGCTATATTCATAAAATACTTGCAACAAATGTCTTTTTACAACGTATATAAATCTGAGGAACCGAATGATGCTTACAATGCTTTCCTAGATGTGTTTAGTTTTATTTACGATTTAGCATTTCCTTTGAAAAAAATTCGTGTAAACACTGAATCAAAACCTAAATGGTTAACAAAGGGAATTAAGTTATGCTGCAAACGTAAGCGTGATGTTTTATGGATATATAGAAAGCATCCCACTAAAGAACATCGAAAAAAATTTCAAGATTATGCAAAGCGCTTTAAGAAAATCATAACTCTCACAAAAAAAGCTCAGACAAATCATTACATCAATACGGCCTCAAATAAATGTAAGGCTGTTTGGCAAGCAATCAATACTACGAGGAACAAGTTCCCAAACGATATACTAGACAAGCTGGTCGTTAATAATGAAACAATTACCGATAATACATGTATTGCAAATGCCTTTAATGATTATTTTATTGACATGGCAAAATCTAGTGTAGGTCAACCTGGACATAAACAATTATCAAACAGTCATTCCACTTCCAAATTGACATTTAATTGTAATTCAATTTGTATGCATCCAACAATTCCATTTGACATTTATAAAATTATTAATTCACTTAAGAGGACTAACAGTACAGGCTATGACGATATCATTACCCAAGTAGTAAAAGATGTAGGCAATCTTATTGCATCACCTTTAAGCCATATAATGAACTTATGTATAGAGCACGGTATTTATCCTGATAAGTTGAAAGTCTCAATAATAAAACCTCTTTACAAAAATGGAAATCATTCACAAATTACTAATTACAGGCCGATTGCCCTTATACCGGTCTTCTCAAAAATTTTTGAAAAGGTAATCTATTCATGTGTTAATACATTTTTTGAAGAAATGAACTTATTCACACCATGTCAATATGGGTTCAGAAAAAATAAGTCTATAAATATTGCTATATATAATTTCTTACAAGAGGTAATAACAAATATGGATAAGCGGTCGCCAGCAGTAGCGCTATATATGGATATGACGAAAGCGTTCGACCATGTAAATCACGAAATTCTTTTAAATAAAATGTATAGGTATGGAATCAGAGGTAACGTACATAAACTAAAAAAATCATACCTCAACAATAGGAGACAGGTCACGGTTGTTAAAAAGGTATCTATAAATACTAAAATGGAAGAAATCTATAGTTCTAAAATAAGAGATGTTAACACTGGGATACCGCAAGGTAGTATCCTTGGTCCCCTATTGTTTCTTATTTATATTAATGACATGCCAAAAACAATTAATTATAATATGACCCTATTTGCTGACGACAGTACTGTACTATTCACAGGAAAAAACTTGACTACTATAGAATATGACATTAATACATCTTTGACATCAATTATTAAATGGTTAAACGAAAATGACTTAGAAATTAACTTAAATAAGACTAAAATAATGAATTTTAAACAACAAATCAAATCAGAGAATAAGCTGAACATTTAGAAAGAAAGAAAGAAAGAAAAAGCATTTATTTCTGTCACATAATACACCAAACACAAAATAAATAATACACAAAAAATAATACTAAAGGTAGATAGGTAAATACAATTAGTTAACACATTTTATTAAAACGAGCAGACAATAACTAGTTAACAGCATTATTAAAAATTAGGTATATAATATCCAAGGTGTAAAAAGTGACTGAAATAGGACCCACTTCAGCATAATGCCAGGCCGAAAGCCTGACGCTGGTCTTCCAGAAGGCCCTCTTAGCGAGTCAGGAACATCATCCAGTGTCTCATAAAAATATATACGTAAATAGACATACTTATATATAATTTTAGAAATATACGTCTAATAGGAACTCTTACAAAAACACTGTAACATTACGCTAGTTTGTAGCATTCTATTCCCATTAAATAATAAATTTATATAAATGAAGCGTTCACATTTTTCATACCTAGCTCCCGCTGTGCGTCAATGAGGAAGCGACGAAGTTGAGTTTTGAACGTACCGATCGTAGTAAGCGATCTGATAGGCGGTGGAAGATTATTCCACACCTTTGATGCCGCATAGCGGAAGCTACCTTTAAATGCCGCCGTTTTGTGAGGCATAATAGAAAGCTGCTGTGAGCACTGTCTGCTATTACAGCCACGGATACCAGCAACTCACCCAAGTTTATGAAGCAGATAGGAAGGTTGCTGGTTTTTAATAATACCAAACATGAGCGATGCTAGGTGAAGCTTGCGTCGAGACTTCATTTTTAAGATAAATCTCTCATTAAGGTATGGCGTCACATGACTTCTGCGACTCAAGTTGAAGCAGAATCGGGCGGTGGCATTCTGTACCCTTTGAATCAAGCGGTCTGTCCGAGCTAGTAGCCGTGGTCCGTATACCGTGTCCGCGTAGTTTAATTTGGATAGCACTAACGATTCAACCAGTTGCAAACGTAAGTCTTCTGATAGATATGGTCTCATTTTATAAAGAACGCGCAATCTATAAAAACAGTTACGTACCAATTCAGCTACATGCTTTTCGTATCTCAGGTGCGAGTCAATATTCAGACCTAGGTTGCGAGCTTCATTTACCCTCTCGATGGTGTTCCCCATGAGTGTAATGTTAATACCAGGAAGTGAATTAATTTGGTTCTGTGTTCCAAACACCATGTATTTGGTTTTACTAGGATTTAAGATCAAGGAGTTCCTCTTAGCCCACTCAACAATTCGGTCAAGATCCTCATTAAGACCGGATATAGCATTGTGGTACTGGTTTGGCTTAAATGAAATATACACCTGAATATCATCAGCGTAAATGTGATATTGTGCTTTATTTATATGTTTTGTGATGTCTGCACAGTAAATACTGAAGAGCAAAGGTCCCAGAATTGATCCTTGGGGAACTCCCCTCGACAGAGGGGTAAGCTCAGAAACAACTGAATCCCCCCCCGATAGCCGTAGTTCCACCCTTTGTTTACGCTGGGACAGATAACTATCGAACCAATTTACAGTTTTACTATCGCAACCGTAGTATTTTAATTTGGAAAGTAACAAGGAAATATTAATGCTTTCGAACGCACGGGAAAAGTCCAAAAGCACCAACAGTGTGCACATACCCTGGTCCTGTGCGTAAAGAATATTATCGGTCACGTCTAGCAAAGCCGTAGCAGTACCCCTTCCCTTTCTAAAGCCCGATTGAAGAGAAGGCAAGATATCATTTTTCTCCAAGTAATCAGACAACTGGCTACTTACCACTTTCTCCATCACCTTGGACAAACAAGGGAGGATACTAATGGGCCGCAGGTCTTTTATATCCACGGGACATGTGTTTTTCGGCAAGGACCTAACAGTGGCTAGTTTCCAGGTATGAGGAAAAGTTGCTGAGACTATCGATGTATTGATAACATGTGTAATAGCTGTGAGCGAATGGGGTTGAGACATCAACAACATCTCTAGGTTAACTCCATCACAACCTTCTGCATTTGATTTAAGGCCCAAGAGGATTTTAGAGACAATTTCAGGTCCAACAGGTGATATGGTGAAGACGGCGTCACTATGACGGTGAAATTCGTAGAAAGTCATATCCGAGATCAGAACAACCGGGTTGCCAGGGACGTTCAGGAAGTGCCTGTTAATAAGATTAGGGTCTGAAAAATGGGACGGCAGGTCTACATATTTTTTGTTAGGTAGTAGGGTACTTTTAATGTTTTTCCATAACATTTTTGGGTTATTTATTTTATTATTTATATTAAATTTAAAATAAGCTACCTTTTCATTGAACAAAGCAGAAGAAACAAGTGATTTAAGCTGTTTGTAGTAACTCTTTTTACTCTCTGACCTACTTTTGCGGTATGCATCAAGCGCTTCATCCCTTAATTTCATCATTAATTGTACGGTGTCCGTAACCCACGGAAATGATGGTTCCTTAATCAGGCAAGACTTAATAGGCGCGAAGGCATCGAACACTGAGATGATGTAAGCATTGAGCGTTTCTACCATTTCGTCTACTGTGCTCAGTTGTAAAATAGTGCTCCAGTTTACACGAGACAGAGTTTCGCGTAAATGCTCCGTATTAACATTCTTTAAAGGTCTAAAGTTTATTTTATATGACTTGAAGCGTTCTCGGCGGATAACAAACTCACATACGATCAAAGAGTGGGCAAATAGGTTCCTAAAAGATTCTGTCCTTACTTGTTTTGCCCGAAGATTTGTACAGACCAAGTCTATCAAAGATTCACTTGACTCTGTAAAATGGGTAGGGACTGTCACTAACTGGGTTAGACTAAGACTGTTTAAAAACTGAGTTACCACGGTAGTTCTGGGGTCGGCTCTGTTCTGTAGATTGACGTTAAAATCCCCAACCAGAACGCAATAGTCTGAGTTGGCAATGGATGTTAAGGCGTCGGTGACAGCGTCTAGAAAGATGTTTAAATCGAGCCAAGGTGGCCGATACGCAGTTCCAACTGTTACTCGTTGTCCTTTTATTGTAACGCTAACCCACATCTGCTCTACTGACTCGAACCTGGGATCGACAGGCACCGCCACTGTTCTTACGCTCAAGCCACGTCTAATATAAAAGCCGACACCTCCACCACGGCCCGAGCGAACGTTAGCCGGACGAGGTATGTGACGAAGGGAATACCCAGGCACAGATGGCGCGCGGGCGTCCTCACCGGGACGCAACCAAGTCTCATTAATCGCTAAAATATCGAAGCTATGCCGTAGCACCATAGCAGTGAAGTCGTCATGATAAGTGCTCAATGAACCGATATTTATGAAACCGACCTTAAAATGCTTCTCATCCATTACGTGATTAATGTCTTTTGAAACTCTGCCGTAAACAAATGAATGTAGTAGATTTGATTGTGTCCATATAATGGGCAATAAATGAGATAAACGGGTTCTAGTGCCACTAACAACGCAAAATTGTAAGTAAGATGCATATAATGTAGACAAATAACTAATAGTAACGTATAGATAATACCAATACAAACTAATAGTATAGACAAATAAATAACATAGTTAATATGAAAGATATTATAGTAACTGTGATGTTGCTTTGATTTTAGTTTAATTACGACTGTGTACTTTACAAGCGTTTCTTTATAAAAATTTCCAATACTAGTGTTTATACTATAGGAACTAGCAGAAAAAGACGATATAAACAGGTTAAGGTTATACAACAATGTTATCCTAATGTTAGCTGTTATGACATTACAGTTTAAAAATATTTTCTAAATCAGTATCTTCTCTGATACAGAATGCTTTGTCACCCTGATCCTTGCGAACATAAGTTCGTCCTTGCCGGCACCAGACATACTTCCACCCGTGGTTACGGGCGATATCTCTTGCCTTGCGAAACAAATATCGGTTTGATTTCGTAAGACGCTCGTTGACATAGAAGCGCCGTGCGGGACCGGGCAAGCCCAAGTCGGCGGACGTCGCACCCCGGCGCACACGCGCGTTTGACAGTAGCTCATTGCGAGTATTTCGACCCGCGAGGCGTAAGATGAGAATTCGGGGCCTGCGCTCCGGGCCAGCGGCGTCCGTCGAAACAATGTGTCTAGGCCCAACGCGTTCAGCGCAACAAATATCTCGTGGCTCCAGGTTCAATCCCAGTTTCGCGGCAATCTGCAGAGCGGTTTGAACCGCGTTCTCGCCGTCGATCTCCGGGACATTAGAGATTTCGACGATTTACCAAGGGGATATAAACATTCAAGAGATAGATGTCACAAAATTCTTAGGAGTCTACATAGACAATAAATTGAATTGGAAAGCACAGGTCGAATATGTATGTAATAAGCTCAATCAGTTTTCGTACGCATTATATAGGTTAAGCAAACTAGTAAACCAAACAGCTCTGATGACAGCCTATCATGGGTATGTTGCCTCTACGCTCCGTTATGGCATAATTTTTTGGGGCAACTCAACTGGTCACGACCGTGCATTCCGTGCTCAAAAGCGTTGTATAAGGAGTATGTGCAATCTGCAACTGCAGATTGCACATACTCCTTGTATGTGCAATCTGCAACAAACAGATTCCTACAAACCACACCTTGTAAAATTAAATGTAATGTCACTGCCATCTCTGTATATTTTTGAAACTGCACTTTTTGTGAAAGCAAATCTTAATTTATTTGAATTCCGCACCAGAGCACGTAATAATGACAAATTATGTATAATAGCTAGTAAAACTCATTTGTTACATGAAAGTATATTCTGCACTGCTCCAAGAATATTATATTACAATTCCTTTAAAAATAAATTGTAAAAACTGCTAATTAGCAAATGCTACTATTCTGTTAAAGAATTTCTAGATGATAAGACTTTGTAATAAGGAGAATGGATTTATATGAATTAGATTGGAATAGTAATTGTTATAATAATTTATTATTGTAATTGGTTTTATTATACTGACATTATTTGACAATGACTACATACTTATAATTTTGCATGACATTGTTAATTGTATTTTTAAATTTAATATAATATTGACATTTTTAATTGTATTTTTGAATATTTTATCATCATTTGACTGTATTAAATTATTTTTTGTGACCATAATATTGTATGCCTTGCAGGCGGAACATAGCTGAACACAAACATTTTTGTCAAACATCCTCTAGACCTATGATTCACAATAAAATTATTATTATTATTATTATTCCTCTTTATTTATTTTCATTCTCATTGATCTTATTTTATATAATTAAATCACTTAACAAAAAAAAAAATAACTATATAAAACAGGACCACGGAGACCCACCGGCATCGGGCACAGGGACCAAGCTACCGGTGGTTAGGGCTCCAGAGAGAGGAACCTCCGAACGATGCGTGTCGTGTCCAGCAATACTGCCTTCTGTATAGAGGACTTGATCCAGCCGTCTAACGAGAGCCTCTTGAGGTGGTGGTCGAGGCTCTTGGCAATAAGACCACTTACGGTCACGACTATCGGTACAATGATCGCCGAGTCAACATCCCACATGTTGACAATCTCGTGAGCCAGGTCCAAATACTTAATTTGTTTATCTTTTTCGGCTTTCACGAGATTCTCGTCATGGGGTATGGTGACGTCGATGATCATTGCAAGGCGCTCTAATCGGTCTATCACCACTATGTCCGGCTTGTTAGCCGCAATAGTTCTGTCAGTAATGATAGACCGATCCCAGTACAGAGTAGCACGACCATTTTCAAGAACTGGGTCGGGCACATACCTGTAGTACGGTACTTCGGAGTCGACAAGTTGGTACTTTAAGGCAAGTTGCTGATGGACAATCCTGGCTACTTGGTTGTGTCTATGCAAATATTTGCCGTTGGCAAGACGAGAACAACCGGATACTATATGTCTGAGCGATTCACCAGGCTGGTGACATGCCCGACATATGTCGACCGTCCCATCCCTCAGAATATACTTCCGGTAGTTGTTCGTCATGATAACTTCGTCCATAATTGCAAATACAAAACCTTCTGTTTCGGCGAAAAGATCGCCGAAACGCAGCCAGGACACCGAAGCTGGAAAATCTACATCGGGCCCATGCAAGGCCCGGTAAAATCGTCCATGCAGCTCTTTGCCCCTCCATACCTCCCTGCGCTCCTCTACACCAAGTACGGCAGGTTTGCGCCAGTTCTCTTTGGCCAGACCCAGCGGGGTAAGTCCGTTGTCCACAGCAACCACATCTCGGTGCACACCCGCGGCAGTGTGGAGAAAGTATTCTCTGAGATTGCACACCTCGCGATTGTGGAGGGTCTTGGCACTTAAGAAGCCCCGACCCCCGCACTTCCGCGGGATGTACAATCTCATCACTGACGAACGCGGGTGATGCATCCGGTATGTGGTGAGTAGACAACGAACTTTCCTATCCAAGGCGTCCAATTCCGTCTGAGTCCATCTGAGTATGCCGAAGGAGTACATTAAGACCGGCATGGCCCAACCGTTACAGGCACGCACCTTATTTCCGCCCGAAAGAAAGCTTTTTAAAACTTTCTTCAGGCGGCCAAAGAAACGCGCCTGCAACGACTGTTTCATGCCAGCCTCATCAATGCATAATGCCTGCGACATACCCAGATATTTATAGGTTTCGGTTGCAGAGAGTGATCTAAGTTGTGTGAAATCTGAAAGTTCTATACCATCAGATTCCACACTCCTGCCTCGCCTTACATGCATGACCGCACATTTATCCACACCGAACCCCATCTTAATTGAATTACTAAAGCTTTCAGTTATCTTTAGTAACTCAGTTAATTGGGGGTCAGAGGAGGCAAATATTTTGAGGTCATCCATAAAAAGGAGGTGGGAAATAACTTGACCTCTACTCTGCAATCTATAGCCTAGCCCTGAACTTTCGAGAAAAGTGCTCAGTGGGTTCAGTGCTAGGCAAAACCATAGTGGACTCAAACTGTCGCCTTGGAAAATACCCCGCTTGATCCTTATAGGTACGCCATACCCGCAAGGCTGTCGACATCCTGGATAGCGAAGCACCGTACTCCACTGCCCCATACATGCCTTCAAGAGGGCGCATAGAGTTGCATCAACTTTGTACAACTCCAGCACCCTCAAGAGCCACGTATGTGGCACAGAGTCATAGGCCTTCTTATAGTCTATCCAGCATGTCGCCAGATTCTTTCGACTACGGCGAACCTGTTGGCTTATGGTCATGTCAATAAGGAGTAGCTCTTTAGTACCACGGGCCCCGCTTCTACATCCATTTTGAGATACAGATAAGATGTTATTTCTAAATATATGTGCTTCTAATTTCGTTCTCAAAATGGATGTAAAATCTTTATACATTGTAGGCAGGCAAGTTATAGGCCTATAGTTCGTAGGCTCCGTGGTACTACCAGCCTTAAAGAGCAGATGAGTTACGCCAGTTGTCATAAAAATAGGCAGCGACCCTGAATCCAGAGATGACTGAAATTGAGAAGCCAAACGAGCATGTGCACTGCGTAGCCATTTTAACCAGAAATTGTGCAGCCCGTCCGGTCCTGCCGATTTCCAGCTGGCTAACTGACGGACTGCACAATATACATCTGTGGTGTCAATGGCTACGGGCTCCATGTGAGGTATTGCCTCACATGATCGTTTAACATCTCTAATCCAGTCATTTTCCGTATGGCTGATGGGAGTCGACTATATGCTGCGCCAAAATTCAATCGTATTCGCATCATCTGGCCGACTTCCATCATCCACACGTGGGTCAGGTCGCTCCCAATTTCTATAAACCAACTTCTCATCTCTTTGGAATGCGCGATTTTGGGAGTATCGGGCTACCCTTTTCTTGTATCGTTTGATACGATTTGCCCACGCATAAACTTTCTGCTTCAGGAGGTCGATGCGTTCTGTGACCCGTGACTCATACTCTTGAGGACGGAGTCCCGTTCCTTTAAACGCCCGGTTCACAAAACGCATCACTCTCGGGCGGGTATTGCCCGACCTGAAGCAGATTAGTTTGCCTATGAGTGCCCTGGTCTCAGCAATACGCCGCTCAATTCTACGCTGCCAAGCCGGGACGGCATCTCGAGGAGCAATATCAAAACTGTTTCCTATTTTAATATTAGCTACTCGACATGCCGCTACAGCCGCACAGTACAGAATTGAGTGCGTATCGCTAAGATTTTCACTATTGTCTAAGTAAATAGGCAATAGTGAATCCAGGGCACACACAAGCGCCATATTCTTTTTATGCGTGGGCAAACGCGGCAGCCGAGGTCTGTCTTGCAATGCAACGTACCGATATTCCCCAATGGCACACTCCAAAGCACTCCTCATCTTATCAATGCACTGGGTACTTACTTGTGTATCCCTGTCTACCACCTCTTCACCTCCTTCTTGTTGTCTGTGCAATATGTTTGGCACTGAAGCTACATTGCGTGTAGGAGGTTGGTTGGCAGGGATAACTGGCAAGTCTGAGCGTAGCCTCTCAAGTGCGTCGTCATCAAGCAGGTGGCAGCGCTGGATGGCTCGCACTTGATCCGACAGTCGCTGTGCCGAGACGTTGACAGCCGGTTCCAAGCCCTGAAACAGAGACAGCATGCGATCACGGTACGCCGTAAGGTTGGTACCTCCCTCTGTAGCCACAAAATATGCCCGCATGACATTTTCGTTCATGGATTGTGTCCATCTCATGCGGTGCACATCACCACCGGTAGCGGGGGCCCTGTTCGAAACCGGTGGGTCTCGGGGTCCCAAGCGTAAGGGTGGCCGGCCTCTTCCCCGGCGACGTGCTGGTGGTGGCGACGACGGCGGGGAAAAATACTCGTCGCTCGACGAGCTCGACGCCTCCACACTCGGCGATGCTGGCGCTGGTGCCGGTGGCTGTGAGGCGGAGCTGAGCGACGAGTCCGGGGGTCTAAGTCGTGCTACTGCTGCTCTGGCTCTCGTCAACATATATATTTCTTGATATTATCATTATTTATTATTGTTTACAATTTTCCATTTGACACAAGGTGTCATCTTCGCTATGTTTTTCTAAATACTATTTCTTCTGATTTTATGGTTTTTATAAATTATGTCTGTATATTTATCGGATATTGTATCTTCTTTTAGTTGTTTTACTATATAAATTGTACCGCAAAACTGTTATACAAAATAAAATGTAAATTTGCAAGAAAATATGAATTCATGTTGATTCCAAGGTGTTGCCAGTTATTATTATTATTATTATTATTATTATACAATTGAATGTACAAAAATACCTATAACTATATTATAACGTAAGTACATGAGCACATTGTGCACCCACATATGTAATCCACGTAGTACCTATACATATTACATAATTGAGATCATAACAATCATCCGGTTACATCCAAGACTTTCGCCTTCGAGCCCAGCCCAGCGCTCTAGTCGAACGAGATTTGACAGAATATTAGCTCTAATATACCTGCAGCTCATGTAACTTACAAAACACGACGACCTTATAGAATATCTCTTTCGCAGTAGTGGTATTCTATAGAGCTCAGTCGATTATTCTAGTGAAACTATCAACACTCGACCACCCGTAAAATATTCAAAATACAAATCTTATCGTATAATCTAATGGCACAAATACAATAATTTAGTCGGTTATTGCGTTTATGAGCCATTTGGGGACAAAATATTAGGCTCATGGAGTCCAAGCGTTTGTATTTTATTCCGAGATATCTCGAAATACTTAGTCTAAAGAATTGGCGTAAAAATAGTTTATACTGCTAACCTTCTGGGCACATTAGTTGATGACAAACTAGGATAACTGATACTACGAAGCCCGAACTAGTCGTCTATTCTGTTGTAATTGGTTTCTTTGTATAAATCGATTATAAATCAAAATAATTTTATTATTAAAATATGATCATAAATATGTCTGTGAAATGATCATAAGATTTAAACAAAAAAAAATATAGACAACAAGCCACATGAAATCTTCGATACAAGCCAAGCATAATAAATTGATTCCAGCCGTTCTTTTCTGTACGAGTGTTTCGCTTTATCTGGTGTCCAAGCTTATAGGCCACCCAAAAACATACATGACCTA